>JASIRB010000739.1:0-29181 GCA_030323885.1 Branchipolynoe longqiensis | reverse complement strand
ACCATACACCAACTGTCACAACCACAACCAGCCTCCACCACCATACACCAACTGTCACAACCACAACCAGTCTCCACCACCATACACCAACTGTCACAACCACAACCAGTCTCCACCACCATACACCAACTGTCACAACCACAACCAGTCTCCACCACCATACACCAACTGTCACAACCACAACCAGTCTCCACCACCATACACCAACTGTCTCAGCCACAACCAACTTGAATCTTGTATTGGACGCAGGAAGGTTGGTTGGTTGCTGGAGTTTCACGTCCTTGCAACAGCTAAGGTCATATCAAGACGGGTACCGACTTGTGACACTTACAATGCACATTCATGACGACTTAATAGTGCTGCCTCTCTGGGAGACCCTCCCACCAGCTCCATGACCCGATATCCCAATCAGCCACATTATCCTGACACGGAGCTAACCAGTGCTTGCCCTATCATATTAATGCCGAGGGCCAGGCTAGGAAATGACAAATATCAAATTTTAAGTCATTGGCTGCACTCGCCCAGGTTTCGAACCCGTGGGTTCCAATCCCACGATTTACCAATGTACTACAAGTTGTGAGACAAAGCTCGTCTGTACCATATTTGTGTGAGATATTTGTAAGTTGTGAATCTCTACTTGTTATCAACTTGGTGTTTGCAGCTTTACAAGGCAATGAACGTGCATCACGTGTTGAACCAACACGTGATGCACGTATGTAACGTAATGGCGGGTGTAGTTATTGAACATTTATTGCACCCTAGAAGGAACATTATATCAATGTAATATGTTTCAAATAGAAGGAACATTAAGTCAATGTAATATGTTTCAAATAAAAGGAACATTAAGTAAATGTAATATGTTTCAAATAGAAGGAACATTAAGTCAATGTAATATGTCTCAAATAGAAGGAACAGTAAGTCAATGTAATATGTTTCAAATAGAAGGAACATTAAGTCAATGTAATATGTTTCAAATAGAAGGAACATTAAGTCAATGTAATATGTTTCAAATAGAAGGAACATTAAGTCAATGTAATATGTTTCAAATAGAAGGAACATTAAGTCAATGTAATATGTCTCAAATAGAAGGAACATTAAGTCAATGTAATATGTTTCAAATAGAAGGAACATTAAGTCAATGTAATATGTTTCAAATAGAAGGAACATTAAGTCAATGTAATATGTCTCAAATAGAAGGAACATTAAGTCAATGTAATATGTTTCAAATAGAAGGAACATTAAGTCAATGTAATATGTTTCAAATAGAAGGAACATTAAGTCAATGTAATCTGTCTCAAATAGAAGGAACATTAAGTCAATGTAATCTGTCTCAAATAGAAGGAACATTAAGTCAATGTAATATGTCTCAAATAGAAGGAACATTAAGTCAATGTAATCTGTCTCAAATAGAAGGAACATTAAGTCAATGTAATCTGTCTCAAATAGAAGGAACATTAAGTCAATGTAATATGTTTCAAATAGAAGGAACATTAAGTCAATGTAATATGTTTCAAATAGAAGGAACATTAAGTCAATGTAATATGTTTCAAATAGAAGGAACATTGTTTGTTTGTTTTGGGTTGTTTTGTTGGGTGTGTTTGTTTGGGGTGTTTTTGTTTGGGTTGTTTTTTTGGTTGTTGTTCTGTCTCAAATAGAAGGAACATTAAGTCAATATAATATGTCTCAAATAGAAGGAACATTAAGTCAATGTAATCTGTCTCAAATAGAAGGAACATTAAATCAATGTAATCTGTCTCAAATAGAAGGAACATTAAGTCAATGTAATCTGTCTCAAATAGAAGGAACATTAAGTCAATGTAATATGTTTCAAATAGAAGGAATATTAAGTCAATGTAATATGTTTCAAATAGAAGGAACATTAAGTCAATGTAATATGTTTCAAATAGAAGGAACAGTAAGTCAATGTAATATGTCTCAAATAGAAGGAACATTAAGTCAATGTAAAACGTTTCAAATAGATTTGTTTAGCAACATCTAAGGTCATATCAGGACGGTTACTGACTTGTGACAGTGCGCACTCATGGCGACTTTATAGTGCTGCCCGACTGGCAGGCCATTATGTCACAACCCCATGACTTTCCACATGGGTCATTATGTCACAACCACGTGACTCCCCACTCAGGGCCATTATGTCACAACCACGTGACTCCCCACTCAGGGCCATTAGGTCACAACCACGTGACTCCCCACTCAGGGCCATTATGTCACAACCACGTGACTCCCCACTCAGGGCCATTAGGTCACAACCACGTGACCCCCCCACTCAGGGCCATTAGGTCACAACCACGTCACTCCCCACATGAGGCCATTAGGTCACAACCACGTGACTCCCCACTCAGGGCCATTAGGTCACAACCACATGACTCCCCACTCAGGGCCATTATGTCACAACCACGTGACTCCCCACTCAGGGCCATTAGGTCACAACCACGTGACTCCCCACTCAGGGTCATTATGTCACAACCATGTGACTCCCCACTCAGGGCCATTATGTCACAACCACGTGACTCCCCACTCAGGGCCATTATGTCACAACCATGTGACTCCCCACTCAGGGCCATTAGGTCACAACCACATGACCCCCCCACTCAGGGCCATTAGGTCACAACCATGTGACTCCCCACATGAGGCCATTAGGTCACAACCACGTGACTCCCCACTCAGGGCCATTAGGTCACAACCACGTGACTCCCCACTCAGGGCCATTATGTCACAACCACGTGACTCCCCACTCAGGGCCATTATGTCACAACCACGTGACTCCCCACTCAGGGCCATTATGTCACAACCACGTGACTCCCCACTCAGGGCCATTATGTCACAACCACGTGACTCCCCACATGAGGCCATTAGGTCACAACCGTGTGACTCCCCACTCAGGGCCATTAGGTCACAACTCGTGACTCCTGGTTTGTTGTGGTTGTGGGGTGGTTCACGTGACTCCCCATCAGGGCCATTATGTCACAACCACTGACTCCCCACTCAGGGTCATTATGTCACAACACGTGATCCCCACTCAGGGCCTTTAGGTCAAACCAGTGACCCCCCCACTCAGGGCCTTAGGTCCAACCTGGACTCCCACTCAGGGCCATTAGGTCACAACCACGTGACTCCCCACTCAGGGTCATTAGGTCACAACCACGTGACTCCCCACTCAGGGCCATTATGTCACAACCACGTGACTCCCCACTCAGGGCCATTAGGTCACAACCACGTGACTCCCCACTCAGGGTCATTATGTCACAACCACGTGACTCCCCACTCAGGGTCATTATGTCACAACCACGTCCACTAGGGCATTAGGAACCAGGGTGTTTGTTGTGACTCCCCACTGGGTTGTCACAACCACGTGACTCCCACTCAGGGCCATTATATCCAACCACGTGACCCCCCATTCAGGGCCATTAGGTCACACCACGTGACTCCCCACTCAGGGCCATTAGGTCACAACACGTGACCCCCCACTCAGGGCCATTAGGTCACAACCACGTGACTCCCCACTGAGGTCTTTGGTCACAACCACGTGACTCCCCATCAGGGCCATTAGGTCACAACCACATGGACTCCCCACTCAGGGCCATTATGTCACAACCACGTTGACTACCCACTCAGGGCATAGGTCACAACACGTGACTCCCCACATGAAGGCATTAAGTCAAACCACGTGACTCCCCACTCAGGGCCATTATGTCGCAACCACGTGACTCCCCACTCAGGGCCATTAGGTCACAACCATGTGACTCCCCACTCAGGGCCATTATGTCACAACCACGTGACCCCCCCACTCAGGGCCATTAGGTCACAACCACGTGACCCCCCCACTCAGGGCCATTAGGTCACAACCACGTGACTCCCCACATGAGGCCATTAGGTCACAACCACGTGACTCCCAACATGAGGCCATTATGTCACAACCACGTGACTCCCCACTCAGGGCCATTAGGTCACAACGTGTTGGGTTTGTGTGTGGTTGGTGTGACTCCCCACATGAGGCATTAGGTCACAACACGGACCCCCACTCAGGGCCATTAGGTCACAACCACGTGACTCCCCACATGAGGCCATTATGTCACAACCACGTGACTCCCCACTCAGGGCCATTAGGTCACAACCATGTGACTCCCCACATGAGGCCATTATGTCACAACCGTGTGACTCCCCACTCAGGGCCATTATGTTGCAACCACATGACTCCCGACATGGGGTCATTATGTCACAACCACATGACTCCCCACTCAGGTCCATTATGTCGCAACCACGTGACTCCCAACTCAGGGCCATTATGTCGCAACCAGGTGACTCCCAATCCATGACCATTATATAGCAACCACGTGACTCCCCACACGAGGCCATTATGTCGCAACCACGTGACTCAACTCTGGAACAAGCCTCGTTTTCGATCGTGACCAAGGTATATCAGCGTCCAGCATCGGACTGGGAAAACCGAACTAGCCGCAGATCCGTCAGCGTATGCAGTACTGGCCGGGTTGCCTGCTTCTTTCCTGTTCCTTTTTTTGACTCTCATTAGTCCGACGAGCGGCAGGAAAACTTATTAAGTCGGAGCAGTCTGGTCGGACTTTAAATCTAAATTAGATTCTAATCTACCCAGACACCCAGCGTCTGCCGACCCCCCCCCCCCCCCACCGCTCTGTATAAATGTATCCGAAACCCCACCTACTCTGTATGCTGAAACCCCATGTCCTCAGTATAAATGTATGCTGAAACACTGTCCACTCATTATAAATGTATGCTGAAACACCATCCACTCATTATAAATGTATGCTGAAATTCCATCCCTTCTGTATAAATGCATGTTGAAACACCATCCACTCTGTATAAATGTATGCTGAAACCCCACCTGCTCTGTACAAATGTATGCTGAAACCACACCCCGTCTGTATACATGCATGTTGAAACCCCACTCCGCTATGTAAAATGTATGTTGAAACCGCACCCTGCTCTGTATAAATGTATGTTGAAACCCAACATGCTCTGTATAAATGTATGCTGAACCCCCATCTGCTCTGCATAAATGAATGATCAAACCCAACCCACGCTGTATAAATGTATGCTGAAACCCCACTCCATATAAATGTATGCTGAAACCTTACCCCCGCTGTGTATAAATGTATGCTGAAACCTTACCCCCGCTGTGTATAAATGTAGGCTGAAACCCCATCCGCTCTGCATAAATGTATGCTGAAACCCCATCCGATCTATAAATATATGTTGAAACACCATCATGCTCTGTATGAATGTAGGTTGAAAAGCCATGCTGTTCTGTATAAATGTATGGTGAAACCCCATCCCGCTCTGTATAAATGTATGCTGAACCCCATCCGCTCTGTATAAATGTATTTTGAAATGCCATCCTGCTTTGTATAGCTGTATGTTGAAACCGACCCCACTCTGTATAAATGTTTGTAGACACACCACCCGACTCCGCATAAATGTATGTTGAAACGCCATCCTGCTCTGTATAAAAGTATGCTGAAACCCCACCCCGCTCTGTACAAATGTAAGATGAACCCCCGTCTGCTCTGTATAGATGCATCTTGAAACACCATCCTGCTGTGTATAAATGTATGATAAGCCCCCCATCCACTCTGTATGTTGAAAAACCATCATGCGATGAATAAATGTATGCTGAAACCCCACCCCACTCTGTATACATCCGCTCTGTATACATGTATGTTGAAACACCATTCTGCTGTGTATAAATGTATGCTGAACCCCCATCCGCTCTGTGTACAGGTATGTTGAAATGCCATTCTGCTGTGTATAAATGTATGCTGAACCCCCATCCGCTCCGTATACAGGTATGTTGAAATGCCATTCTGCTGTGTATAAATGTATGCTGAACCCCCATCCGCTCTGTGAACAGGTATGTTGAAATGCCATTCTGCTGTGTATAAATGTATGCTGAACCCCCATCCGCTCTGTATACAGGTATGTTGAAATGCCATTCTGCTGTGTATAAATGTATGCTGAACCCCCATCCGCTCTGTATACATGTATAGCATTGCAGCCAGTATAGTTTTGTCCCCCAGGTCAATATTATCATGGGGTGATGAAAAGGGCAAATATAGCGCCTAAAGCAGGATTCGAACCCACACTTCTTGCCTTCCTGGTTCTAACCATTACATCAGCTAGGCTCCCTGATGCAATCACCCTCCCCACGCCTACCTGGCCATGTGGCGCCTTGCCTGAGACTACTACAGGAGTATACATGTTTGGAACTGACAGATAGTACTTGTATTTATACCAGTATAATGCTCTATCCCCAGTATAAAGCTGTTTCCAATAAATACAGCGCTAAATTAAGGTCTATTTGGTTTTAATGGTTTTACGTCCTAGCAACACCTCAAGTCGTATCATGTCATGGCTTTTGACACGGCATAAAGGTGCTTTTATAGTGCTCTCTACTGGGATACCGTACCTCAGGAACTTCGATGCTATATCCCACTCAGACAACTATTCCTTCCCTTATCCTGATAATATCAAGTGCCAAACCAAGCAGTGACAAATATCAAATTTCATACATACTTGCTTTGCTCTGAAATGGCATTCCGCCTCGGCTCTTTTTGCAGGTTCGTTGATTGAAATGGGTTTCCCACCGTTCATACTTTCCCTATCCTAGTAACTCCAAATGCCAGGCTAGTTAGTGACAAGCATACATTGTTAAGTCATAGGTTTGACTCAAGCGGGGTTCGAATCCAGGGATTCAAAGGCCACGACTACCAAAACGGGAGGTGCGCTTTCAACTCATTTGAGACCTATACATAGGGAAGGTTGTTTTAATTTTGAGTGGGAAGTTTAAGTTTAAGATAGGGCAAGGACTGGTTGGCTCAGTGCCAGGATAATGTGGACAGACCTATTCCAGTATATTAAATAACTCCGAACAGGTTTGTTGTGATATGTTATTGCCGGGGTCAGGGGTCACGAATTACAGGGGGAATTATATAACGCTGCAGCAGGAAGGCCGGGTGTGACGTCACGTGTCCCGCCACATTGTTTCCCCAGTTAGTTCGCGGGGTCACCACCAGGGGCATAATCGATTAATCAACTTGGGTGACCTGATCCACTTGTTGGTGCATGCGCACATCCTACAGACTCGGGTTGAATAAACAAATACGCTTGGGGTGGACAAAATGGTGGCTTAATCTAAAACTTTTTTTTTTTTTTTCAATAACCGATATAAGTACAGCAAAATAAGATTTAAAATGTTATGATTGTAGAAGCTGACAATCTGAGTTATTAAAAAGAAAAAGCATTAAAACAACAGATATAACTTGTACTGGTAGCTATTTTTCTACAGCTACCAGCACAGATGTGACGTCATCGCTCCTAGCAAACCCCAGCCAAGAGGTGGGTTACTGGGGTTGGGTCGTTTTGCACACGGCACATTTATTTCTCGACTCCACTCGCGATGTTCGATTTGAAATTCTGACAACTCGTGTGACCCGAGTGGCCCAGGTCATGTTAATCGATTACGGCCCAGGGGTCATCCCCAGGGGTCACCACTAGGGGGCACCGCCAGAGGGCACCACCAGGGGGCACCGCCAGAGGGCACCACCAGGGGGCACCACCAGTGGGCATGACCCGTGGGTTTCCCGCTGCGTTAGCAGAAAACGCGGCCAAGTTTCAAAATGTTTGATCTCGGCCAGAAATAAGGCTCGGAACCTTGCACATGGTGGCGGACCTTCTAACTCTAACAGCACAACTAATGCATCCCAACCAGGTCTGCTAGAAGCAGCATACTAGCATTGTTTGTTGGGGTTATCTGTCATGGCAACATCTAAGGTCATATCAGGATCCGTACCGACTTGTGACTTTGCGCGCTCATGTGCGATGGCCGAATGAGTTGAGCATCCCCTTCCCGTTCTGGTAGGTCGTGGGCTTCAAACCTCCCGGGTTCGAACCCTGGCCGAGTCAAACCAATTGTAGGGTTGCGTGTTCGAGTCTGTGGCTATGTAGGTAGGCTAAGGTGAAAAACAATACAGATGGGGAGAAAGAGAAAGTGAAGCAAAGTAAGAGTGTGAGAAGAGAGAGTCCAAGCCTCTCTGGTTTATTACATATGGTACATGGGTTCATTGTAGAGTATCACCCCACCCTTTTCCCCCCAATGGGACACAAGCATTCTTGGCTCTACCAATAGGGATCTAGCATTCCTGTTCCCCATGGCTCTGCCCACCACCACCAAGTGGTGTGGCCCCTCTGGCCACCACCAGCCTTGAACCTTGACCCTGAGTGTGGTGATCCTACTCAGTAGAGGGCGAGGGGGTAGGCCCTGAGTGCCCCTTACACACGGCCCAGCCAGCACCACTGTGTCTATTTACATTCCACTCAGGCACCACCAGCACTTACATATATATACATACATGCGCCTGGTCACGTATACCCTTTTCGTAATAGAACATTTGCATTCACCCTATCATTGAAAATGGGAATATTTTACACAATGATTTAAGGAGTGATATTTGTTGGTACCTATATCCTGGGGCTCGGCATTATTACTAGGATAAGGCAAGGAGCAGTGGAATGAGGAAGACCAATTGTTCACAATTGAAATTTCCCCTGCTGAATCAACTAATGTACCCCAAAAATTGTCACTTTATAGTGCTGCCCTGTGGGAGACCCAGCCGCCAGCACCATGACCCGATTTCACATTATACTGATAGGGATCCACCTAGTTGAAAAACTAATGTTGTGTGTAGCAGATGACCGTGCAGCATGCTGTGTGGAAAAGGTATATAGAGGATTTCCACCAACAACAAGTCCCCTGACGGCAGTGGCAAGAGCTGCTTCATCGTGCAGCATGCTGCATGGAAAGGGTTTCTAGAGGATTTCCACCACCGACCACCATCTGACACTCAGAGAGGAATAAATAAGTTGGTGGGTCACAGCTCACTGTGCAGCTGTAGAACATTTCCAGCACCAACCCGCCCCCTGATGGATGTGACAAGAACTAATGTTGTTGGCAGCATGCTCCGTGAAAACCGACTTACACAACATTTCCACCGTCAACCCCCCCCCCCCCCCACCCCCCCTCCTAACCAGATGGGATGGTCCAATGAGCTTCCGTCTCCCATGTTGGTATACCGTGGGATCGTGGGTTTGAACCATGGACCAGTCAAACCAATGACTTAAAAATTGTTACTTGTCACTTCCTAGCCAGGCGCTCATCATTATTAGGATAGGGCAAGGACTGGTTACCTCAGTGTCAGGATAATTTGACTGAGTGGTATATCAGGTCATGGTGCTGTGCAGCTCTATAAGGTCGCCAGGAGTGCACACTGTCACAAGTCGGTACCCGTCCTGCTATGACCTTAGATGTTGCTAAGACGTAAAACAACAACAAACAAACAACAAACCCACCCCCTGACGGCAGTGCCAAGAACTAACATGGGTAGCAGTTCACTGCGCAAGCGCAGCAGAACAAGTCTACTGCTGTATTTAAAGGTGCATAGTCCTTGGTTTTGAGTATCGGCCATTTTCTTACATAAATATATCAGCTTGCTCACTTGAAGTCACTTTTCTTATAAATGGCCAATCTTGGGGAACTTTGAAGTAAAAACATGAAAAGAAATGGGACACTGATGTCAAAACTGTGACATCATATGCTTCAGCGGTGACATGTCCTAGTAAAGACTTACTCCTAGTGAGGGGCATGTGAGGGTGGGTGTAACTGGTACCAGAGGTGATATGTCCTAGTAAAGACTTACTCCTGGTGAGGGGCATGTGAGCGTAGGTCTAACTGGTACCAGAGGGGATCAATCATCAATCAATGGGTGCCGTCTTCTCGAAGAAGGTTGGCTGCAATGGACCTCCATCTCTTCCTGTCATTCGTTCCTCTCACACATTCCGCATAGCTCATTGCTGTCCACTCAGTGATGTTGTCCATCCATGTTGTTCTCCTTCTCCCTCTTGGTCTTTTCCCTTCTATCTTCCCTTCCAGTATTCTTCTCTGTGATTCCTGGTGTCGTATCATGTGGCCAAAGTATTTAATTTTTCTGTTTTTGATCGTTTGTATTATCTGTCTCTTTATTTTCATTCTTGTTAGGACCTCCACGTTGCTTATCATTGCTGTCCATGGAATTTTTAACATTCTTCTGTATTGCCACATTTCAAATGCCTCGAGCTTTGTTGTTATTGCTTTCTTCAAGTGTAGACCACACATAGCATTTTAGCAGTCGGAGTCTTGTTTTTATATTTATGTCTCTAGATGTTAGTACTTTCTGCATCTTTAGAAATGTTGTTTTGGCAATGTTTATTCTCCGTTTAATCTCTCTTTCACATCCGCCATCACTAGTTATTAAATGGCCCAGATACACAAATGACTCTACCTGCTCCAAGATTACACCATTAACTTTTATCTCTGCTCTTGGTTTGTATTCCTTTCTGCTGACAACCATGGATTTTGTCTTCTTTACATTCATTTTGAGGCCACATCTCTCACTTTTTTCTTTTACTTCATCCACTATATCTTGTAGTCGATTTGACGTTAAGGCTAGCAGTGCTGTATCATCTGCGTATCTTGTGTTATTGATATTTCCACCTCCAACATTTATTCCTATGATGTCATCTATTTCTCTGAAAATCATTTCCGTATAAATGTTGAAAAGACTAGGTGATAGAACACATCCTTGTCGGGGATATGTCCTAGTAAAGACTTACTCCTGGTGAGGGGCATGTGAGGGTAGGTGTAACTGGTACCAGAGGTGATATGTCCTAGTAAAGACTTACTCCTGGTGAGGGGCATGTGACGGTAGGTGTACCTGATACCAGAGGTGATATGTCCTAGTAAAGACTTACTCCTGGTGAGAGGCATGTGAGGGTAGGTGTACCTGGTACCAGAGGTGATGTGTCCTAGTAAAGACTTACTCCTGGTGAGGGGCATGTGAGGGTAGGTCTAACTGGTACCAGAGGGGATATGTCCTAGTAAAGACTTACTCCTGGTGAGGGGCATGTGAGGGTAGGTGTACCTGATACAGAGGGGATATGTCCTAGTAAAGACTTACTCCTGGTGAGGGGCATGTGAGGGTAGGTGTAAGTGGTACCAGAGGGGATATGTCCTAGTAAAGACTTACTCCTGGTGAGGGGCATGTGAGGGTAGGTGTAATTGGTACCAGAGGTGATATGTCCTAGTAAAGACTTACTCCTGGTGAGGGGCATGTGACGGTAGTTGTAACTGATACAGAGGGGATATGTCCTAGTAAAGACTTACCCCTGGTGAGGGGCATGTGAGAGTAGGTGTAACTGGTACCAGAGGGGATATATCCTAGTAAAGACTTACTCCTGGTGAGGGGCATGTGAGGGTAGCTGTAACTGATACAGAGCTGATATGTCCTAGTAAAGACTTACTCCTGGTGACGCACATGTTAGGGTAGGTGTAACTGATACCAGAGGTGATATGTCCTAGTAAAGACTTACTCCTGGTGAGGAGCATGTGAGGGTGGGTGTAACTGGTACCAGAGGGCATATGACCTTGTAAAGACTTCCTCCTGGTGAGGGGCATGTGAGCGTTCAAACCCTGGTGGATTTAAACCAATGACCTACAGGTTTATACCTGGTGTTCGACATTCCTAGAAAGGGGAAAAGAGCAGTGGAATGAGGAAGACCAATTCCCCAGTTAATCAACTAATGCACCCCCCCCCCCCCCCCACGCCCCGAAAAACAACAACTAGCAAAGTGGTTTTTTAAAATTTTGTTTGGTGCATTTGTTTCGCGGAAATTTCAATCGCGGAAGTTTGGTCTTCCACATTCCACTGCTCCTTGTCCTATACTAATAATGCTAAGCGCCTGGCTAGGAACCGACAATTTTCAATTTGTAAGTCATTGGTTTGACTCGAGCAGGGTTCGAACCCACGATCCCACGATCTACCAACAGAGACGGACACTCTAACTGATTTAGCCACCCCGTCCGGTTTTGATTTCTTTTAATATTTTCCAAAGACTGTGCAGCTTTAACCAAGTGGCACAAGACACAAGGCAGGCGGCGCACAATCGAGTGCAGAAAGGTGATGGGCCGGTTAATGAAGCCGGGGGCTGGGTCCGCCACTAAAGCTGTTACCGGCATCATAACAAGATACAGCAGCGCCCACTCAGGGGACCAGCGGCACTACGGGGATCACCCCTCCCCCCTCCACACACCCTCCCCTCCACCAGCCCCCCCCCCCCCCCCCCCCCTCACCAGCCCCCGGTCTCACCCCCAACCCCCCACCCTCACCAACCCCCGGTCTCACCCCCACCCCCCACCCTCAAGCTCCACACTCACCAGCCCCCAGTCTCACCCCCACCCCCACCCCCAACCCCCACCACCCCCGTCTCACCCATCTTCTCACCACCCACCCGCCTCACCCGTCCCTCACCCGCCCGTCTGACCAGTCCCTCACCCCTGCCCTCCTCTCACCTACCATCTCCACTTGCTATCCGGACCGCACTTCGTCCACACCTCTCTCTATCTCCTCTCCGCTGGCCTTGCTCCTCCTTGATATGTCTGAAAAGAGTTCCAGGAGGTGGAGCCCGCTGGCATTTCACTTTCTACTCTTACTCTGTCTGTGTCTTTGGCTCGCCGGCTGGTCACTGTAGAGCAAATAGACACGGTCCTTTGACTCAACTCTCCTCATTTCTCTTTCCTAGACTCTAC
This sequence comes from Branchipolynoe longqiensis, assembly GCA_030323885.1. Lineage (NCBI taxonomy): Eukaryota > Metazoa > Annelida > Polychaeta > Phyllodocida > Polynoidae > Branchipolynoe > Branchipolynoe longqiensis. Next base: position 16,511 of record JASIRB010000739.1, on the reverse strand, counting down.
CCTTTTTTTTTTCTCCCAGGCATACTCCTCACCCCGACCAGGGGAGTTGTGTGCTTGGGTGGGGCCCTGTACAGTTACATTTTCTCTCGCTTTGTTCTTGTTGCTGGAACCACCACTGCACCCATCTTTACCCGTCCTTCCTCGAAACCCTTGCTGCTTGCAGTCTGCTGGATACAAGCGCTCAACTACTGCCTGACGGATGAGATTCGGGGCCACCCCAAGGCTTTGCCATTACAACATTGTAAAGATGTCCCCAGCTTCTACAACCGCCCCTACTGAAGACCTGATTGTCTTGTCCTCATTCCCACTATCATATATGGCATTAGTCAGGTTCTAAGACATGACACATCACTAGGTCAACTCACATCACATGACCATCACAAGATAGTAATCTGTGTCATATGTACAGGACTTTTGGCAAGTTTATCGAAATGATTTTGGGTTCTTGGAGCTCAAATTGCTCTGAAATTAGCAGGTTTTGATCAAAATTAATGATTAGTTGGTTATAATGATCAGTTTGATATATTTATCTAAAAAATAAGGCACAAATTCAAACGCTATCGAACTATGCACCTATAATTGTTCTCCTCGTTGTCAAACAGCGGACAGGCCGCCATTTGTGTAGAGATATAAACAGGCCGTCCGTCACGGAGACGCCGTATATTCACGTCAACGTGACGGACAGCAGCCGGCTCTGCTTCTGGCTCTGGCTCTGGTGGGAGCGGGACGTAGCTCAGGCGATAAAGTGTCCACCTGTGAAGATGTAGGTCATCCTATTGATCCTGCTCAGTGCACCCATTTGCAGTTTGAGCTATTTTCCGTTCCAACCAGTGGTCAATAACTGGTTCATCAAAGGCTGTGGTATGTGCTGTCCTGTCTGTGGGAAAGTGCATATAAAAGACCCCTTGCTGGTTATCGGAAAGAGTAGCCTATGTGGTGGCAGGGGGTTTACTCTAAAGATATATATCAGAATGATTGATGTCCAATAGCCGATAATAAAAATCAATGTGCTGTAGAGGCGTCGTTGAATAAAACAATATATATATATATATATATATGTGTCATTATGTCGCACTGTATCTGAAACCGACTTACATTAGAACGCTTCTTTGTCACTTTCTAAGATAAACACAGTATCAGGTAAATCATTATAATCTAAACTACATTAGGTTGAAGTAACATTGCTTTAAGTTGAGTAACTTCAGAGCTATTTCATGTGTATATAGGCCTCATTGATTGGGGCATGTTTACAAGAAGTCCCACCCCATCGGTTTCAGCGATAACAAGTTCTAATAAACTGACCAGTTTCTAAGTTTGTTATATCCGTTAAAATCTACAGACATCTTTTACTTTTGGTAATTTTATGCTTTTATCGGATTAACCAAATCATCCATTAATAATCACAAGCACATACGTACTTACACCCGGGACCCATCACAAACACATAAGTACATACATCCCGCACCCATCAGAAACACATAAGTACATTCACCCCGCACCCATCACAAACACATAAGTACATACACCCAGCACCCATCACAAACACATAAGTACATACACCCATCACAAACACATAAGTACATACACCCAGCACCCATCACAAACACATAAGTACATACACCCAGCACCCATCACAAGCACATAAGTACATACACCCAGCACCCATCACAAACACATAAGTACATACACCCATCACAAACACATAAGTACATACACCCAGCACCCATCAAAAACACATAAGTACATACACCCATCACAAACACATAAGTACATACACCCAGCACGCATCACAAACAGATAAGTCATCACCCGCACCCATCACAAACACATAAGTACATACACCCACACCCATCACAAACACATAAGTACATACACCCAGCACCCATCACAACAGATAGTACATTCACCCCACACCCATCACAAACACATAAGTACATACCCCCACCCAAAACACATAAGTACATACACCCAGCACCCATCACAAACACATAAGTACATACACCCAGCACCCATCACAAACAGATAAGTACATTCACCCCGCACCCATCACAAACACATAAGTACATACACCCAGCACCCATCACAAACACATAAGTACATACACCCAGCACCCATCACAAACACATAAGTACATTCACCCCGCACCCATCACAAACACATAAGTACATACACCCAGCACCCCACAAACACATAAGTACATACACCAGCACCCATCACAAACACATAAGTACATACACCCCGCACCCATCACAAACACATAAGTACATACACCCAGCACCCATCACAAACACATAAGTACATACACCCAGCACCCATCACAAACACATAAGTACATTCACCCCGCACCCATCACAAACACATAAGTACATACACCCCACACCCATCACAAACACATAAGTACATACACCCCGCACCCATCACAAACACATAAGTACATACACCCCACACCCATCACAAACACATAAGTACATACACCCCACACCCATCACAAACACATAAGTACATACACCCCGCACCCATCACAAACACATAAGTACATACACCCAGCACCCATCACAAACACATAAGTACATACACCCAGCACCCATCACAAACACATAAGTACATACACCCAGCACCCATCACAAGCACATAAGTACATACACCCAGCACCCATCACAAGCACATAAGTACATACACCCCGCACCCATCACAAGCACATAAGTACATACACCCAGCACCCATCACAAACACATAAGTACATACACCTATCACCCATCACAAACACATGATTACTTACACCTAGCACCTATCACAAACATATAATTACATACACCCATCACCCATCACAAACACATAAGTACATACACCCCGCACCCATCACAAACACATAAGTACTTACACCCCGCACCCGTCACAAACACATAAATACATACACCCAGCACCCAGCACAAACACATAAGTACATACGCCCCGCACCCATCACAAACACATAAGTACATACACCCATCACCCATCACAAACACATAAGTACATACACCCCGCACCCATCACAAGCACATACGTACATACACCCAGAACCCATCACAAACACATAAGTACATACACCCAGCACCCATCACAAACACATACGTACATACACCCATCACCCATCACAAACACATGATTACTTACACGTAGCACCTAGCACAAACACATAATTACATACACCCATCACAAACACATAAGTACATACACCCCGCACCCATCACAAACACATAACTACTTGCACCCCACACCCATCACAAACACATAAGTACATACACCCAGCACCCAGCACAAACACATAAGTACATACACCCCGCACCCATCACACACACATAAGTACATACACCCAGCACCCAGCACAAACACATAAGTACATTCACCCCGCACCCATCACAAGCACATAAGTACATACACCCAGAACCCATCACAAACACATAAGTACATACACCCCGCACCCATCACAAGCACATAAGTACATACACCCAGAACCCATCACAAACACATAAGTACATACACCCAGCACCCATCACAAACACATAAGTACTTACACCCAGCACCCATCACAAACACATAAGTACATACACCCCGCACCCATCACAAACACATAAGTACATACACCCAGAACCCATCACAAACACATAAGTACATACACCCCGCACCCATCACAAACACATAATTACATACACCCCACACCCATCAGAAGCACATAAGTACATACACCCCGCACCCATCACAAACACATAAGTACATATGCCCCGCACCCATCACAAACACATAAGTACATACACCCATCACAAACACATAAGTACATACACCCCACACCCATCACAAACACATAAGTACATACACCCCACACCCATCACAAACACACGATTACTTACACCTAGCACCTATCACAAACACATAATTACATACACCCATCACAAACACATAAGTACATACACCCCGCACCCATCACAAACACATAACTACTTACACCCCACACCCATCACAAACACATAAGTACATATACCCAGCACCCATCACAAACACATCAGTACATACACCCCGCACCCATCACACACACATAAGTACATACACCCAGCACCCAGCACAAACACATAAGTACATACACCCCGCACCCATCAGAAGCACATAAGTACATACACCCAGCCCCACAACACATAAACATCACCGCACCCATCACAAGACATAAGTACATACACCCCGCACCTCACAAGCACATAAGTACATACACCCAGCACCCATCACAAACACATAAGTACATACACCCCGCACCCATCACAAGCACATAAGTACATACACCCAGAACCCATCACAAACACATAAGTACATACACCCAACACCCATCACACACACATAAGTACTTACACCCAGCACCCATCACAAACACATAAGTACATACACCCCACACCCATCACAAACACATACGTACATACACCCAGAACCCATCACAAACACATAAGTACATACACCCCACACCCATCACAAACACATAAGTACATACACCCCGCACCCATCAGAAGCACATAAGTACATACACCCCGCACCCATCACAAACACATAAGTACATACACCCAGCACCCAGCACGAGCACATAAATACATACACCCAGCACCCATCACAAACACATAAGTACATACACCCAGCACCCAGCACGAGCACATAAGTACATACACCCCACACCCATCACAAACACATAAGTACATACACCCAGCACCCAGCACAAGCACATAAATACATACACCCAGCACCCATCACAAACACATAAGTACATACACCCAGCACCCAGCACGAGCACATAAGTACATACACCCCGCACCCATCACAAACACATAAGTACATGCACCCAACACCCGTCACCAACCTACATGTCCAACAGGGATGGACTGTCTGTCAATTTAATATGTAAACACACACCACACATACAACACACTGACACACTGTCTGACAACTTAATATGTAAACACACACCACACAGACAACACACTGTCTGTCAACTTAATATGTAAACACACACCACACAGACAACACAGAGACACTGTCTGTCAACTTAATATGTAAACACACACCACACAGACAACACAGAGACACTGTCTGTCAACTTAATATGTAAACACACACCACACATACAACACACTGACACACTGTCTGTCAACCTAATATTTAAACACACACCACACATACAACACACTGACACACTGTTTGCTGAGCGGGACAGGGGGGCGGGGGGGTGGGGGAGGGACGGATGAGGGTGGGGAGGGGAGGGGAGGGAGGGGATGGCGGGGAGGAGGAGGGGAGGGGGTGAGGGAGGAGGGAGGGGGGAGGGGTAGGGAAAAGGGGGGGAGGGAGGGCAGGGGGGAGGGTGGCAGGGAGGGGGAGGGCAGGGAAAGGGGAGAAAGGGGGAGAGGGGGGAGGGAGGGGAGTGAGGTGAGGGGATGGAGGGAGGAGAGGGGGCAGTGAAAGGAGGGAGGAGAGGGGAGGGAGAGGAGAGGAAGAGAGGGAGGGTGTGAGGGGAGGGGGACGGAAGGGCAGGCAGAGGTGGAGAAAACAAAAAAGTGGGGAGGGGGAGGAGATAAGAGCACAGGGGGAGGTAGAGGCTGGGGGGGGGGGCTCGATGCGCGGGGTGGTGCGGGGAGGGGATGAGGGGGAGGAGGGAAGGGGAAGGGAATGGATGGAGGGAGAGGGAGCGGACGTGAGTGGGAGGAGGAGAGAAGAAGAAGAGGGGAGATGGGGAGGCGGAGGGGGGGGGGACGGGTTAGGGGAGGATAGGAGAGGGGAGAGGAGAGAGAGAAGAGAAGAGGGAAGGCGGGGCGAGGGGGCTGGTAAGGAGGGTTAGGGGAGGGGGGAGGGGAGGGGAAGGGGGGAGGGGAGAGGGGGGAGAGGGGAGGGGGAGAGGGGAGGGGACGAGGGGGAGAGGAGGGAGAGGGGAAACGGAGAGGAGGAAAGGAGAGGAGGTAGGAGGGGAGGGGAAGGAGTGGAGTGAGGAGAGGGTGAGAGGGGAAGGGAGGGATGGGGTTTGGGGAAGAAGGGTGGAGGGGAAAGAGAGGAGGGTGCGAGGAGAGGGGAGGGGAGGGGAGGGGAGGGGAGGGGGAAGGGGGAGGGGGAGGGGAGATGGACGAGGGGAGATGGGGAAGGGGAGATGGGAGATGGGGGAGGGGAGAGGGGGGGGCGGGGGGAGGAGAAGGGTCGGGAAAGGAAGGGTGGGAAAAGGTGTCTGTCGGAGGAGGGGGAGGGATGGAGGGAGGGGAGGGTTGTGTGTGTCTGGGGAGGGCGTCAAAGTGCATCGCACGCTGGTGTCGGTTTGGGTAGCACGACACTGTTATTGAATTAGCAAAGTGTGACAGTTCACTGTGACCTGACGACGGTCTGCTTGTTCGCTAAACAATTGACAGATTGTTCAGTGTGTTGTTGACATCTATTGTAGCCGGGAGCGTCAGGCTTGGGTTTGTGCGTGGTTCTGGGTTTGGTTGGTTGTTGGAGTTTCACGTACTGACAACATCTAAGGTTATATCAGGATGTGTACCGACTTGTGACAGTGCACACTCATGGTGACTTTATAGTGCTGCCCTACTGGGAAATCAGGCCACCAGCACCATGACCTGATATCCCACTCAGTCACATTATCCTGATACTGAATTAACCAGTCCTTATCCTATACTATTAATGTTGATTGCCAGGCTAGGAAGCGACAAGAATAAAATTTGTAAGTCATCGGTTTGACTCGACCGGGAACCGAACTCCCGACCTTCAGCACGCGAGGTTCGCGCTCTAACGATTCGACCACCGCGTCCGGTGGGTGTGTTTCTGGGGGTGACCTATTATTGACACGGGGCTGGACAGTTATGAGGGTTTGTTCGGGACGGCAGGTCACATTCGTCATGTATGTCACGAATGTCATTAGTCCTTTCACTGGTTAGGCGTGTAGCGGTGATGTCATTAAATTGTATATATATGTGTACACCTCTGTTTGTTTGTATGGGTGTATGTGTGCATGTGTGCATATGTGTGCTTGTGTGTATGTGTATGTTTCTTGTTGTTTTACGTCCTATCAACATCTAAGGTCATATCAGGATGGGTACCGACTTGTGACAGTGCGCACTCATGGCAACTTTATAGTGCTGCCCCACTGGAAAACCAGGCCGCCAGCACCATGACCTTAAATAAAACAAGCTATGAAAATACTTAATAAGTGCACCTAAGTTGGATACGCAGGATCAAATCTAGATAAGTGTTTCGCTTTTTTAAATTGGATGCTTTTATTGGACTGTGCTGTATTCTCGCGGGTTAACGCCCTCAGTGTTTAAATTGGCAAATCACTGAAGTGGAGAGTGGGCGTTTACCCACACATGGGGATTTAAGGGATGGGCATTTACGAAATATTGGCCAAGTGGGTGTTAACCCGCGAGAATACAGTAACAGGCAAACTCAATCTGTCATGGCGATTTCAAATTTGCAATTATAGTTGGCGTCAATAATTGTGTACGTTTTACTCGCCAATTCGAGTGTAAACTAAAGATAGCGGACTTTGTTAACAATACAGGGGGCAGAGTGTCCTGTGATGTCATACATCATATTTATACTATGCATATATATTGTTTTTGTTTGTTTGTTGGGGTTTACCATTCTAGCAACATCTAAGTTTTATCAGGACAGGTATCAACTTGTGACAGTGCGCACTCGTGGCAACTTTTATAGTGCTGCTCCATTGGGAGATTAGGACACCGACACCATGACCTGATATCCCACTCAGTCACACTATCCTGATTCTGAACTGAACATTCATTGCCCTATCCTATCAAAGCCAAGTGTGTGGCTAGGTTGTGACAGGTATTATTTTTGTAAATCATTGGTTTTTACTGTCGACCTTCCACACAGGAAGTCAGTTCTCTCCCACATTCGGTCACCACATCCAATGTCTCTATAGATATGTATATATATATATATATATATATATAATATATATATATTATATATATATATATATTATGTATAGATATGTATATATACATATATATAATATATACATAGATCTATCCATACATATATATGCTTCCGCCCGAGCCCCGCTCCGCGCAGGGGGTGGGGTGAGGGTGGGGGAGTACATGCTGGTACCCCCCCCCCCCCCCCCCCCTCACCTGACGGAGGTGGGGGGGGGGGGGCGGGCCACTACAGAGCTTATTAGACGCGATAAAGGGTTTATCACTGTCCATATACATTGCTTTTCACAGCAAGTGATCTATACAAAGACTGAGGAATAAGTACAAAGAACTGCTGGTGGCGGCGCCACAATAGGCGAATGTGCCGCAGCAAATCAAACTGAGTCCATTAATGGACGATAACGGATCATAATAATAATAGGAAAATACCTCATACCGATGATTTATACAAGTATATACATATACTACCTATATATAAACCACAGTTTATATATATGTGGGGGCCATAGGGGGGGGGATGCAAATGAAGAGAAACAATGCCTAAGACGGGACTCAAACACACACTTCTGCCATTCCGGCCCTCACTAATCAGTAGCAACCCATATATCCATCAGATGTGTATATCCCATATCATATATATGTATGTTAGTGAATTTTCGAGCTCGTGATGATGTAGAATTGTTTAGATTAAACATCTAAAAACTAGATAAGCCTTGTACATAAAGTTGCAGTCTGAGGATTTAGAATTCTTGTCATATTTTTTCAGATAAATATTATCAGGTTGACCATTGTAAGCTACTCTTCATTAGTCTGGAGTAACTTTGATGACAAATGGCTAACGTTGCAGCTATTTGAAATGAAAGCATCCAAAATAAGACCTAAACTCCTGTACTTGTGACCTAAATTCCAATGTTGCGATGGTCACCTGAGAGACTAAGGCACGGTGCTTGGAATTAGGGCAAGATTAACGAGGTCACACGATCAGCCTACTTTGTCAGGGTGTCCCTGTTTCATGGCTTTCAGAAAGTAGTTCTCCACAGGGACAGTGAAATAAATAAATAAATAAATGATTCCTTATAAACAGCCCCAAATCATGATTAATGCACGCGTAACTAAAGCTGCAGATGGAGGATCAAATGTAGGTCAACCTTTTGGTTTTAAAATATTAGGCTTCATCGGACCAGGACCAGACAACCCTACTCATTGTTAGTTTGTTCAGTTTCATTTCGGGGTTCCCTAGGGGGATCTCAACCAAAATCAACCAATCAGATTATTTTTAATTTAATTAAATGCAAGCTAAAGCTACGCCACCCTATCATTTTAAACTTTCCGTCGTACGTTTTAAAAATAAGTTTATTACGTCGATTGATTAGAATCTACTCGACTTTAGTTGGGAATAACTCTTATTTTAAATGGCAAACTTTGGAGACATTTGAGTGAATACCTGTCAACGTAAGTCAGCATTTAACGGTTGTATTTAATTGACTCAGTATTCCCTTCTATACAGCAACAGATGCTTAGTGAGAGCACCATTATTTGATTTGCATACCTAGATAAATTAGCATTGATTTCATTGGATATATTTGAAGTAAACCTTGATAAATTAGCGTTGATTTCATTGGATATATTTGAAGTAAAACTTGATAAATTAGCGTTGATTTCATTGGATATATTTGAAGTAAAACTTGATAAATTAGCGTTGATTTCATTGGATATATTTGAAGTAAAACTTGATAAATTAGCGTTGATTTCATTGGATATATTTGAAGTAAAACTTGATAAATTAGCGTTGATTTCATTGGATATATTTGAAGTAAAACTTGATAAATTAGCATTGATTTCATTGGATATATTTGAAGTAAAACTTGATAAATTAGCATTGATTTCATTGGATATATTTGAAGTAAAACTTGATAAATTAGCATTGATTTCATTGGATATATTTGAAGTAAAACTTGATAAATTAGCATTGATTTCTTGGATATATTTGAAGTAAAACTTGTATTAGCATTGATTTATGGATTATTTGAAGTTGATAAATTAGCATTGATTTCATTGGATATATTTGAAGTAAAACTTGATAAATTAGCATTGATTTCATTGGATATATTTGAAGTAAAACGTGATAAATTAGCATTGATTTCATTGGATATATTTGAGGTAAAACTTGTTAAATTAGGTTTGATTTCTTTGGATATATTTGAAGTAAAACTTGATAAATTAGCGTTGATTTCATTGGATATATTTGAGGTAAAACTTGTTAAATTAGGTTTGATTTCTTTGGATATATTTGAAGTAAAAGTTGATAAATTAGCATTGATTTCATTGGATATATTTGAAGTAAAACTTGCTAAATTAGCGTTGATTTCATTGGATATATTTGAGGTAAAACTTGATAAATTAGCGTTGGTTTCATTGGATATATTTGAAGTAAAACTTGCTAAATTATTGTTGGTTTCCTTGCTAAATAAATCTTGGCATGCACGCCGACGCTCAACTCGCATCAATGACAGATTAAATTAAGCTAATGTTCCTTTTATGCAGCAATAACAATCTAAAGGAGGGCACCATATCTAAGTCGAGTATACGATCAAATCTAGCAACAGTATTTGTCTTAAAAATTGATCGCTTTCATTCGGTTAAGCACACATCTTTTGCTTGTTTTTAAAGAGTTTACAAAAAGGTCACGCCCAGCCTGACATGTTGTGACGCACGGTGCTTAGTGGTCGACACTGTGACCTTGGGTAGCTGCCTCCCGCACAGTGACCTTGAACTACAGGTCGCCAAATATCGCCTGGAGCTGTGCACTGACCAGCCAGTGTGGGCGGGCTGCGCTTTACAAATGGCCAGTCAGTCGAAACTTGCCCGAATTGGCGAACAGAGAACCAGACAGGATGGCCGAATGGGTAAAGCGCACGTCTCCCGTGTCGCAGGTCGCGAGATTGACTCTCAGATTGGAATTGCGGCCGAGTTAAAGTTGTATGGTCCGATGGCGTTTGAATTTGTATTGTATTTTCTAGATAAATATATCAAATTGATCGGTATAACCTAGTAATTATTAGTCCGGAGTAACTTTGATGAAAAATGGCTAGTTTTGAAGCAATTTGAGCTGAAAGAACCCAAAATACTTTCGACAAGCTTTCCAAAAGTCCTCGAGCTATGACGCATATTGACATCTCGTGATGACCACGTTACATATATGGTAGTTGGAATGAGAATATGGGTAATTAGGCCACGAGATTGACCTAATTGCTTAACGAGTGTTCCTGTCTCAAATTTGGTGTCCAAGGGGATGAGGTGATAAATTCACTGATCATTCTGTATAGGCTGTTCCCAATCCTTAGGTAATGCACTAGTATCTAAGTTTGATATATAGAACCAAATTTATATAAGTGTTTTGGTTTTGAAAAAAATACGTACCATGCAACTTAAAATGAACTATTAAACAATGTATACATGTCAATATTTAGCGTGGTGTTTGGCGTTACTAGGATAGGGGCAAGGAGCAGTGGAAGGAGGAAGAACAATTGTCCGTGATTGACATTTTCCTGCTTTAAAGGATCACATTTATAAATTGTATCAAGTACACGAAAGCAACGGAACGGAATGCACTGGGAGTAGAAGAAAGAAGGACAAGAAAGAAGGACAGTAGAACAATGTGTTAAAATAATCAAAACGGAGCTAAAAGTAGGCCCTACAACTAGACACACAGTAAACAAATATCGTGCACGAATAAAGTCGCATGGTCTGATAAAACATACTTTTCAAAACGAAAACACTTACCTACATTTGATTTGATATATCCAGCTTAGATTCTGGTGCATTAACTAAGGCTTTGGGACAGCTCATACAGAATAATCAGCCACTTTAAGATCCTATCCCTTTGGACACTACCCTGATTGGTTGCGTTTTCATATTTGCATAATAACTATATGGACGTGACTTTTTTGTAAACCCTTTTAAAAAAAAGCAAATAAATGATAGTTTCTCAGGCCGTTCAATATTCTGGTACTCCCACCTCATTTAATAATTCATTTAGACTGACATTTTTATGTGCTTTACTGGACAAACTGAAGTACTGTAGGTGTCCCGAACTCCCCTCGCCCCCTCACCCCCTCACCGCCTCACCCCCTCACCGCCTCACCCCACTCATCACCCTCCTCTTCCCCCACCCCTGCACCTCCCTCTCACCTTCCCCTCACACTCCCACACCACTCCCTTCCTCCAATATCCCCCCCCCCCATCCCCTTCCCCACCCCTTCCCCCATCTCCCCCTCCCCTTCCCCCACCTCCCCTTCCCCTTCCCCCACCTCCCCCTCCCATTCCCCCACCTCCCCCTCCCCTTCCCCCAACCCCCCCCCCACCCCTCCCCCACCTCCCCCTCCCCCTTCCCCTCCCCTTCCCCACCTCCCCCTCCCCCACCTCCCACTCTCCCCCGTCCCCCCCTCCCCTCCCCCCTCCCTTTCCCCCACCTCCCCCTCCCATTCCCCCACCCCCTCCCCCTCCCCCTCCCTTTCCCCCACCTCCCCTTCCCCCCCTCCCCCTCCCCTTCCTCCCCCACCTCCCCCCTCCCCTTCCCCCAGCCTCCCTCTCCCCTTCCCCCACCTCCCACTCCCCCACCTCCCTCTCCCCCTTCCCACACCTCCCTCCTCCCCCTCAATCCCACCCCCCTCTCCCATCACTCTCTTCTTCCAATATCCCTCACTCCTTCCCTCCCGAGCCACCATCTCTCCTCAAACGCTGCCCCCTCACCCCCGCCCCTTTCCACTCACCCATGCAACCACTCACCCACCATCTCCAACCCCCTCCTCACCACTGTGCCCCTCAACTACTCCTCCCCATGCCATCCCGTGTTACCAACTCCCCCTCACCCGCTCCCACCTACCCATTCCCTCACTCCTCCCCCTCCCTTCCTTGCCCTCATCCATTCATGCCCTCCTCACCGCCGCCCTCACCCCCCTTCACTCCGCCCTCCCTCTCCACTCACTCCCTCCCCTCCCTTGCCCTCCCATTCCCACCCCCTCAACCGCCCTCCTCCCCCACCCTCACTTATCCCACCTCCACCCCTCACCCACTCCCTCCCTCTCCCCTCCCTCTCTCACCCCTCACGTTACCCTCCCCTCATTTACCCTCCCATTCACCCCCTCAACCGCCCTCCCCCCACTCCTGCCACCTACCATTCCCCTCTGCCCCCTCCATATCTTCCCCTCTCCCCACCCTTACCCCACCACTCCCCATCCCCCATCACCCGCCCACCCTTTCTCAACCTCCCCACCCGTACCTTCCCCCCACCCCCTCCCTCACCCCCGCCACCCGCACCCCTGCCTTCCTTCTCCCCTCTCGCTCCGCCCCTACACCCCCCCCCCCCCCCCTGCCCCCGTTATCGCCCCGGTCTGCATGTATCTGTGCTGATGAATGTGCGCTCTTAATACGTGGGTGAAACGTACAGCGAGCTATGATCACTTCCCAGATACGAACGCCATTTGAATACCACCGAGACATTAATTAGGTCACTGAGACGCTCTTTATCTTGCGCATGCTCGGTGTGCAGCTGTGCTTCTAAAGCTGTGCATACACTCACATACTATTACAACTGTGACAACACCAGCCAGAGTGTTCCAGAGAGTATCTTTATGACAGCTCCGTCCCTAAACCATCCCCAAAATGCACACTCTGTCACTGAGGGTATTGTTGAAGTTGTTTGGTGAGTGTAACGCTAGTGTAATCTCAGACCCAAAATGCACACTCTGTCACTGAGGGTATTGTTGAAGTTGTTTGGTGAGTGTAACGCTAGCGTAATCTCAGACCCGAAATGCACACTCTGTCACTGAGGGTATTGTTCAAGTTCTTTGGTGAGTGTAACACTAGCGTAATCTCAGACCCAAAATGCACACTCTGTCACTGAGGGTATTGTTGAAGTTGTTTGGTGAGTGTAACGCTAGCGTAATCTCAGACCAGGTTTTGTAAGAGTCTGCTTGCGCTTCTTGTATAAGTAATAATAGAACATGTCACATATTGACATTTCTGTGACTTCCACTCCTGGAACGATGACACTTCTTCCAAAATCCTGTAAAGTCTTTACCCCATAAAGTGTGTCCAGCTAATATCATATTGGAAATACCGGTTCTCAATCACTGGAGTTACGCGACATTGAACCTCATCAGTGCCGGTCTAGGTGTGGGACAACCTGGGATTATGATGTGCTGTGGACATCCTGATATGGGTTATCGCTTACAAAGTCAGTCGCGGATACAAAATAAGGCCCTTTTAGGGTAATTTATACGGGAAAGCATTAATTATGTAAGGTACTCAGATGGATACTAGGCAGACATTGTTGAAATCAAGGTGCAGAGATGCAACATGGCTGCAGCATTAGTGATCAGCGAAGGTGATTAAATCACAGCTTCTTAGAGCAGACGTGCATTAACAGCTAATGAAGTATGTTGCTTCTTAGAATAGTGAATTAGTAATGACAAGAGACTTCGGGCAATCCCCAAAGGAGGTCCGTTTGAAGAATCCTAGCAGGATCAACTTCATCATTCCCTGGGCTGGTTATTGGCATTTTGAGTTTCTGCCATCTTTTTTGTTGTTGGTAAAGTAAAGCTTGTTTTATTTAACGACGCCTCTAGAGCGCATTGATTTTTATCATCGGTTATTGGACTTCAGACACATGGTCATTCTGACATATTTCTTTCGAGGAAAACTGCTGCTGTCACATAAGCTACTCTTTCTGATAAGCAGCAAGGGGTCTTTTATATGCACTTTCCCACAGACAGGACAGCACATACAACATCCTTTGATGAATCAGTCGTGGACCACTGCATATATGACTATATTAAGTTCATCATTATAATCTACTTCATTTTAATTTGAAATATCTTCCATTTTCAAGCAATGACTTTGGAGATATTTAAAGTCTAATGGTGCAGTCACACTACGACGTAATGGCCAATGTGAGTCCGACGTGGGCGACTTTTGAAAAACCACACGTGATATGCAAATACGGGGCCAAGTTGGACGACACCGCGGCGTGGTCGATGTGGGCGTAACGACAGTATAACGTCGTCGGAACTAGAGAGGACTTAGAAGAAATTAATTTGGCGAACGAGACCCTAGCGACATCCTCGCGCATTCGACGTCATCGATGTGACCACGATGGGGCTTCGACGAGGCTCCGACGAGACTCGGACGTCGTCGGAACGACACCGGAACGGGGCTTTGATGAGGCCGTAATGGGGCTTTGACGTGACCATAACGGGGCTTCGACCAGACTCCGACGTCGTCGAAACAACACCGGAACGTGGTCTAGTAACCGCCCCACCGGACATTCAGACGTTGTTCCGACCGCGTTCAAAAACGTTTGCAAGACATCAATGACATTACGGCCATGCTAGACGATCGTCAACGATGTCGACGATGACAGCGTGGATGTGAGGCGACGTTGACCTGACGACGAGAGTCGACGAGAGTGAACGTAATGTGACGAGAGCTTAACGTGACTGTAACGTGACTTTAACGTGACCCGACGTAATGACGAAAAGTCACCCACGTCGAAGTCACATTGGCCATTAAGTCGTAGTGTGACTGCACCATTAACAGGCCAAATTAATGTTGACATACACTCGGAAATGTGGGATACGATAGGTATTAACTGTGACATGTTTGATTGAATTGATTTGATTTGGTATTCATTCTATGCAATAACTGTTTAATGACTGCATTACATTGATTTGGTATTCCTTCTATGCAATAACTGTTTAATGACTGCATTACATTGATTTGGTATTCCTTCTATGCAATAACTGTTAATACTGCATTACATTGATTTGGTATTCCTTCTATGCAATAACTGTTTAATGACTGCATACATTGATTGGTATTCATTCTATGCAATAACGAAACTGCTTACATTGATTTGGTATCCTTCTATGCAATAACTGTTTAATGACTGCATTACTTGATTTGGTATTCCTTCTATGCATAACTGTTTAATGCTGCATTACATTGATTGTATTCATTCTATGCAATAACTGTTTAATGACTGCATTACATTGATTTGGTATTCATTCTATGCAATAACTGTTTAATGACTGCATTACATTGATTTGGTATTCCTTCTATGCAATAACTGTTTAATGACTGCATTACATTGATTTGGTATTCATTCTATGCAATAACTGTTTAATGACTGCATTACATTGATTTGGTATTCCTTCTATGCAATAACTGTTTAATGACTGCATTACATTGATTTGGTATTCATTCTATGCAATAACTGTTTAATGACTGCATTACATTGATTTGGTATTCATTCTATGCAATAACTGTTTAATGACTGCATTACATTGATTTGGTATTCATTCTATGCAATAACTGTTTAATGACTGCATTACATTGATTTGGTATTCCTTCTATGCAATAACTGTGTAATGACTGCATTACATTGATTTGGTATTCCTTCTATGCAATAACTGTTTAATGACTGCATTACATTGATTTGGTATTCATTCTATGCAATAACTGTTTAATGACTGCATTACATTGATTTGGTATTCATTCTATGCA
>JASIRB010003515.1:0-117715 GCA_030323885.1 Branchipolynoe longqiensis | reverse complement strand
CCCGTCAACTACCTCGACACTGACCACCTGTCGATGGAACAAGGTAAGGCCAACGAAACTGTACTGATTATTGAAATGCTACTTGTACACACAACGGCCACACACATGTCGTGCAAACGACAAACAAATGTACATAAAATAAAAGACATCGACTACTATGCTACATAATGTAGCTATTTTATATACAAGCTTAGCGACATGTATACTTCGCTTCATCCAGTTTGCATTCTCAAGAGTGCATCTTGTAGGAGCACAACAAATTACCACTGAGGTAATTTTTGCCTGTGGACGGCTTCGACCTGCAGCGAACTAGTTTACTCCATTTAACGGTTAATTAATGTGAGTAACAACACCACCTAATATGACACCTGAAGTCAGTGGTTGTCTGACCCGCCCCCTGATTCGCCATATCCCACATCGACTCTATAGGTGTGTGTGGGGGGTGTGGCTCAACCACACGCAGTCGAGGTCAGGCCAGTTGGGGTCTGACCGGTGGTGACCCGTCCCGCCACCTAGCGCAGTGTAGTGGTACTGCGCTGGTGGCGTCGTAGTCTCCGCTGCTACCGCGTGATAGTAGAGCTCATGTTCAGACTACTACACTTACAACCGAGTTCAGTAACATTCGCACAAAACATAACCTAATTTATAATTTTTTTGCAGAAGGTGCCACAGAAGACTTGCTACTGGGGGCAGAGGAGGAGGTCGCCCAGGACATCCTCGTCGACGTAGAAGTCCAGTTGGACACTGACCTCGGCACACCTACAGAGAATGCAGCAGTAGAAGGTCGTCCCGCTGCCACCCAGCCTAGGCAACCCACAGAGCCAAGTAAGGATTTCTCTAGTAAAATGAAGCACTCGCTAACATTATATGACACCGCATGCTAAATTGTCACCATCATGGTGTCTCTGGGATGTTTTGCTCTGTACAATTTGGTCGCTTTAAATCTGGTTATATAAATAAGGTGTATACAACCTAGTGCTTTGCAAGCGAGTTATACGTGCAAAGGATGCAAAATGTAAACCTATATATGAACGACGGAAAAAGAAAAATATGTAAACAAAACATTGTTACAGGCTAATTTGGCATGGCCGGTGTACACACATTACGCCCATTTGTATGTTCTTTAGTATTTGGACGCTTTACATGTGGTTAGCGCACTAAAGGGTAGTACAACCTAGTGCTTTGAAAGTGGGTCATAGGTCCATATGATGGAGAATGTAAACCTCTATATAAACGCAGAAAAAAAAAATATGTCAACCACACAGTTTTACAGGCGGCTTATGCATGGCCACTGTACACACTATTTGCCTCCTTTTTTATGTTCATGGCCACTACACTGGTTTTCCATGTACGCGCATATATCTACCAATGTGGTTAGATTAAAAGATTACAAGTAAGAAAAGTTCATGTAACGCTAATGAAGGCCAATGCGCTTAACTACTGTGCGTCACCAAATTATGTACCTAATTGAAAATACGGAAAAAACATTTTGCTAGTTATTAACACCAACGCTATTGTTATTCCAGCCACGCCGAGACGCACCACGAAAGGCGTTGGAAAGAACGAGCGGGTGATGACCAACCTCATCTCCCAGTTCATCACCGCCCAGCGCGAAACCGCCGCCCTCTTCCACGACCATGAACAAAGGAGGATGGAACGGGAGATGGACATGGAGGAACGGCGCCTTGGAAGGGAGGTTAAGATGGAGGAAAATCGTCAGCAAAGAGAGAAGGAGAACCACGCTGAACATAGAAAACACGAAGAGAGGATTGTCAGGCTGATCCTGGCCGGCCAGCGTACATCACCACCAACGCAACAACATTTCCAAAGTGCTACGACAGAGGGTCTCACACGCATTACCCTACTCACCCCACAACAGCAACAACAGCCACAACAGCAACAACAGCCACAACCTGGACCCTCACATGACATTAGTCCCACTGCAAGCTATTTTGAATACAAATAACCTAACATCTATGACATTTGTGGGATGACAGTTGTGTGTAAAGGTTTAGGGCGATTTATGTAAGCCTTTTTAGGAAACAGTATAGTCCAAATTTGTTGCCCATTTACCGTCGTTCATGCCAGGCTATTTGTTTACTGTGTATTCCTTGAAACGTGACCTTTCCTACTTGCCATTTCAATAAAATGTGCTAGTAGTTCCCAATCTTATTTGTTTGTTCCATGTTTTGTACCCACTTACATCTCAGATTTTTTGGACTATCTCGGGACTTGCCTGAAGAATTACTTATATAGCAATTGATTTCCAGTGTTTAACTCTGTTACTAATGCAGTGTTACATCGCATATTGTTTATGTGAAATATTCATTACGATTGGAAGGACACACAAAAAACGGAAACATAAATGCCATTTTAATGTACTTTATTTACACGTTTAGCCGCTTCAGGAAGGTAATTAGATGATATTATGGTGACATCCATATAATGCTAACATCCAAGCAACATCGAAGCTTAAAGCGGGACAGATCAAGATTTAGTGACAACTTTACAGTCATGTAAACTTTACAGTTATGCCATTTATGCCAAATCAGGCAGCAGGACCCAATATCCCACTGATTCAGCTTAGGCTGATATTGCGCTAACCAGTAATTGCCCTATTCTATAAATGTTGTGCACTAGGCTATGAAACGACAAGTAGCAATTTTTAAGTAATCTTGTGAGAGAAATGATTAGCATTTCCTAACTTTCTTCATAATGAAGTGTTATTACATGCACAATCGCTTACGTAAAATACTAATTATTATTAGGACCAAACAAAACGGCACAAACTTGCAATTTAATAACATTTATTTACACGTGTAGCCGCTTCATCAGTGAACTTATATGATATAATGGTGACGTCGTCAAGCCCCTTCAAGTATACCACTATGGTCCACACAAACAATATGCGGCCACTTACGTTAGTGTTCATCATACTAATTGGCGAATTGGTTGAGTAAAACCAAACTATATGCGCCGACGCAAATCGTGTTAGCTTATTTTCTAGCAGTGTGTTGTGCGCAAAACTTTATGGGCTTTGCAGCGCCCGAAAGTGTTCTCTATCGTCATCCGGGCGCGCGACAGTCGGTAGTTAAAGTTTGTCTGTTCCCTGGTTAGTCGGCCTGTGTCAGAAAACGCTTTCATCAACCAGGGACGCAGAGGGTAAGCCGGGTCGCCCAGAATGACCACAGGGACTGTTGCATTACCAAGCTGGCGGGGCCTGTCGGGGAAGAGGATGCCTGCCTCAGCTTTCTCGAATAGCGACGAGTTGGCCAACACGCGCGCATCGTGCACCCTACCTGGCCAACCCGCCGCAATGTTGAGCACTTGGTATTGATGGTCGCACATCACTTGAGCGACTATGGAGTAATACCCCTTCCGGTTGTGGTAGTCGGTGTGGTGCTGCCGGGGGGCCATGATGGGTATGTGGGTGCCTTCTATAACTCCGCCACAGTTTGGAAAACCAAATCGAGATTCGAAGCCCTCGATGATCTCAGTTAGGCGCTCCGCATTCGGCAACTTTATATACTGTGGCAGCAGGACGCGGACAATCGCAGCGCAGGTGTCGTGAAAAATCACGCAACACGTACACTTCGCTATTCCGAATAGATGCCCGACTCCCCGATAGCCCGCTCCCGTCGCCAGCAACCAGAGGGTCACTGCGGTGCCATCTATAACTCCGCCACAGTTTGGAAAACCAAATCGAGATTCGAAGCCCTCGATGATCTCAGTTAGGCGCTCCGCATTCGGCAACTTTATATACTGTGGCAGCAGGACGCGGACAATCGCAGCGCAGGTGTCGTGAAAAATCACGCAACACGTACACTTCGCTATTCCGAATAGATGCCCGACTCCCCGATAGCCCGCTCCCGTCGCCAGCAACCAGAGGGTCACTGCCACCCGCACTTCGACAGAAATGCACCTAGAAAAAGTGACAGAAAATAAACAAAATATTTAAGAAATGTGCAAGGTGCAAATGAGTGCAGCGTAAGTTTCACATTACACATTAACTATCCCTGACGTGACAATATTATTTAATCATATATACAAATAATCTAGATGTAAACATGGAATCGACATTGAGGTACAATTGTTTTAACCAGCGAGCCGGCCTATTGACCCGAAGTGACCTACTATAGTAGTAACATTAGCTGCACTGTTTACATTTGGGAAGCACGCTGACCTACTTAGTGTTTGCCAGAGCCGCTCACGCGGGCACCCATAGGCCCGCTGATACTCACCACTCTATTTGTATATAAAATATGGCCTGAATCCTTAAGCATTGGATATTGTATGGCAGACAGCTCTATTTAACTAGTACTGGATGCAGTAACGTAGCAGTAGCACCATACCTGCGCATATTCGTGTCGGCACGGGCAATTTCGGCGCGGAGTTTCTGCACGATGTGCTCGAATGTTGCCCGCCGCATTCGGAAATTGGCCAACCATTCCTCATCCCCAAACGTACGGAGCACAATGTCCCTCCACCAGTGGACAGACCTGGAATAGTAGTGATTGGGGAGAACATGTAGGTAAAGAGAGAAGACTACTTCGCTTCATGCAGTTTGCGTCATATTATTCGCCCTAACGTTCACAGCTTTCTGGACACTAAAGCCGCAACAACATTTTAAAACAACGAAAAAAAAAATAGCAATACCACACAAGAATGGACGGCGGCAACTAGTCCGATTCATGTAGATCGGATTCTATAGATAGGGCTAAAGTGCGCCGCCTCCATCACTAACAAAAAAAAAAAAAATGTAAATCACAGTACTGCAAGGCACAGGTTAGCACGGGTCACGCTGTCACTATACTTGCAAATTCGCCCAAATACTAAAATTTTGTGTAAACAAGTAAATGTATTGTGCATTATACGCCGTTGTACACATTTGGTGTCCAGTGAGAAAAGAGATTAATAATTGGGCCTATATATTTGCTATTGCTTCTAGCCTATGCGAGCCGATTTGTGTAGAGAAGTACACAAGCTTTAGCGCAATCATGATACAAGCGAGTGGTGACAGCACTGCGGCGGCGCAGCGCGTCGATCTCAATACTTACCGGACTGTAAGTACGGGGTGGATATGTAAAAGGTACATGTACTTGTGGTTAGATGATAAGAATGACAACTACATTCGAGCAAGAAAACACACTCGATAGTTCAAATAGCTGAAGATAAAACACGTTAGCTGAATGCCTACCTTTGCCGAACCCACTGAACCCTCTCCGGCCGACCTTGCAGAGTCAAGATCGCTATTATTTGCAGGACAAATGCTCGCCGCTCATCTTGCTGCCACTCCAAGAATCGCTGTGATCTGCGCGCCGAACGCCGCACAATAGTGGCCATGTTGGCTCTTGCACGACGGAATATGTCGAGTCTTGACATCTCTTGTTCTGCATTGCACAGCAAGCTAGCTACGTTGTCCGCCATTGTTGTTGGCAATAACCGGTCATGCGCAGATATCCACTTCCGCCTTAATTCGCTTTATGTACTGTCCGTGTAAACGCGACCGATTTCCATAATCGCTCCGTGTAAACGCGCCGCTAATTCGCTTCATATAAATCGCTTTGCCTGATTCGCTTTAGAATTGCCCGTGTAAACACTGGTTAATATATGTTAACGATATGCAGAGTTGGGGACAAAGAGATATGCAAATGAGATGACGTCATGGAAAGTTTAGCCGGCGGGTCAAGCGTGCCTTACGCCGTGAATAAACCATTCAGTAACCAGAAGTCAAAGTGTTCAGACATTGTACTTTCACAAGATATACCGCAAACTCTTAATTAGCTGAATTATCTTAAGATTGTTCTTGTAATTAAATCGTGTAAACGACTGAAGTTAAAGTTAAACATGGCCGGAAGACCATTGCCTCGGCGCTGAAAAAATACTGTATTCAGATGAATAAAAGTTGTTTACCCAAAGAAAAAAAAACAATTATTGAACGAAGAAACTTACGAAGGGTAATGTGATGTGGGAGAATGCCTACAAACAGAGAAAGAATGCATGTGGTAGTTAGCGCCATAATTGAAAGTAACAAAACAAGGGGGAACTATGAGACTATTACTGTCTAGTAGCAAAAACAAGTCATGTGACTTAACCATTATGGGCAGGATATATGCACTGTCACAAAAAAAGCAATGTGGGGGCGAGGTAATATTTTGCTCTGATCTATAACAAATGGTGATCTGTTATGGCCCTGTCACAGTACGCCGTAACGTGCCAGCATAGGGACAACATAAAATTTAATTTAACACGTCGAAAATCTCAGTGTAATATGCAAATTTGGGACGTCAATGCCGCGTAGTTGACGTGAGTGTAACGTCGGTATAGCATTGTGCCAACCAACAATCAACCAACAACCAAACAACCAACCAAACAACCAAACAACCAAAAACCAACAACCAATCCACAACCAACCAACAACCAATCAACAACCAACAGCCAACCAACCAACCAACAACCAACCAACAACCAACCAATCCACAACCAACAATCAAGCAACAACCACCCAACAACCAACCAACAACCAACCAACAACCAACCAACAACCAACCAACAACCAACCAACAGCAAACCAATCCACAACTAACCAACAACCAACCAACAATCAACCAACAACCAACTAACCAAACAACCAAACAACCAAACAACCAAACAACCAAACAACCAAACAACCAACAAACAACCAACAGACAACCAACAAACAACCAACAAACAACCAACAAACAACCAACAAACAAACAAACAACAAACAACAAACAAACAACCAACAACCAACCAACAAACAACAAACAACAAACAACCAACCAACAAACAACCAACAACCAACCAACAAACAACCAACAACCACCCAACAACTAACCAACAACCAACCAACAACCAACAACCAACCAACACCCAACAACCAACAACCAATCCTCAACAAACCAACAACCAACCAACAACCAGTCAACAACCAACCAACCAACAACCAACCAACCAACAATCAACCAACAAACAACAACCAAACAACCAACCAACAACCAACCAACAACCAACCAACAACAAACATCTCTCGGACTGTTTGTTTGACATGTGAGTCATTTTGGCTTGTTCAACAATGACCACGAGAGGCGCCACTGTAGCCTGTGTTACCGATTTTCGCGGGAGTTGTCCCTCTCATCTATACACGCTCTCTGATATGATTGTTTGTTTGTTTGCTTGTTGTTGTTTTACATCCTAGCAACATCTAAGGTCATATCAGGACGGGCTCTGCTATGACGTAATGCACCGTTGATCTAATGTAGCCGACGCATCCCTCCTGCACGTCTAACGTCGGCGTAACATGAGTGTGACATCACCCGATTGTTAGAGCATCACGTCGAGCTACGTCGAAGGTTTTCAACATGTTGAAAACCTCAACGTAGCTCGACGTAACTCGGCGTATCTCGACGTAAATCGACGTCTGCCCAACGTAACCATGATGTAACTCGATGTTCCTCAACGTAATGACAAAAAGTCACCTACGCCAGGCTTACGTTGGCTCTTACGTCGTAGTGTGACAGCCCTTTTAAGGACGCACTAGGGGTCATGGAGGTCATGTCTCATTAGTAACTATGATGACTTTGAAAACAAAGTTTGTTTAATTTAACGACACCTTTAGAGCACATTGATTTTTATCATCAGCTATTGGATGTCAAACAAATGGTCATTCTGACATATTACTTTGGAGGAAACTCGCTGCCGCCACATAATCTACTCTTTCCGATCAGCAGCAAGGGGTCTTTTATATGCACTTTCCCACAGACAGGACAGCACATACCGCAGCCTTTGATGAACCAGTTGCGGACCACTGGTTGGAATGGAAAATAGTCCAAACTGCAAATGTTGCCACTGAGCAGGATCGATCAGATGACCCACACCTTCACAGGTGGACACTCTACCGCCTGAGCTACGTCCCGCTCCCCCTATTATAACTTGAACCAGACACTCAGACAACTTCACTTATTCACATCTATCAGGATCCAAACGTAGCATTCTCTGTGCCGGAGTGGTTAGAATGTCTGACTTTTTTCTAGGTCAGACTCCTAATCTGAAGGTCAGTGGTTCGATTCCCTGTGCCCCCCACCTCTGTCAAGTTGGATTTCCACCGATGTGTATAACTTACAGCGTCATCAAAAGCCAGTTGCTCT
Source organism: Branchipolynoe longqiensis (assembly GCA_030323885.1). Classification (NCBI taxonomy): domain Eukaryota; kingdom Metazoa; phylum Annelida; class Polychaeta; order Phyllodocida; family Polynoidae; genus Branchipolynoe; species Branchipolynoe longqiensis. Next base: position 109,547 of record JASIRB010003515.1, on the reverse strand, counting down.
CATACCATGTCTATGTGGTGTGGGAGGTTAAAAATCCCTTGGGTCAGTAAAAGTGTAGGCTCAGCCTTTCTATCGACAAACTGTCTAATGGTGAAAACAAGTCTATTCAGATTTATCCATAATAGGCAGTATAAATCGTCAAGAAAAATAATGTGCCCAATAACAAACCTGCACATGTTAAGAAACCCATTCTCTCAGACTTATTCAGGGCCTGGAACTTGAAAACGGAGAGTCACTACAAACAAGCTGCGACTACCATGGACTATTATTAGCGCTAATGACCACCCTGGACTGGCAGAGTGATGTACACCAGGGTGTAGCTTACACGGCTGAGTAGGCCTTTCTCTAGGAAATAGAATGGAAACCCCATTAGACTCACGGGTCACTAAATATAGAGACGGGGACATAAATAGGCAGTTCATTGCAATGGAGGTCAAAGTTATACTATTACATGCGCTACTTTGAATAGCGCGTTAATTTGAAGCCGGATGACGATGCCTTATAACCTGTTGTAAAGTCGACGGCTGGCAGCTGTGGTTGTGTAGGTAGGCTAAATATGAAATCACTACAGGCAAGAGAAAAGTAGAGTAGAAAGTGCACAGAAGGAGAGCTTACACCCTCAGTTTTATTACTATATAGTCTCATGAATCCAAGATGGCTGTCACACCTGATCAGCTCCTCCAATCAGAACTAGGCATTCTTCAACCAACCAACAACCAACCAACAAGTCCCTGTATCCAAGCCTTGGTTGTTTATGGCTACAGTGCCCTGTTATGTCTGGGTGTGCAGTGATCTGTAAATAACAATTGGGGGGGGGGGGGGGGGGGGGGGGGGTATGTGAGTAGAGCTCCCAAGGCTCTGTCACACTAAAGGTAGTGCCCCTCTCACACTATCTATAACTACATAATGTTTATATTAAATCAGTAAAGGATCACCAGCACCACATAATACCTTAATGCCTCTGGCTTTATATACGATTTACCTTTTTATATAACAATTGTAATTACAATAGACTAGTTCACACCATCCTCAAATGTCTAAATATCGGGAAATGTTACACTGTGTAATTCCACCTATCCCGTCCTACATGATGTCTCAGATTGCACGCTTGAACGACAACCCAGGAGGTGAAGACTGGTCCACCCAGCAGCATTAAAGCAAGTATCCCAACGCTTTTGCTATCAGTTCTATGTGCAATGCAGTTGCTACTTCTAGAATATGAATATTTATGTAACACATATTCATGTAAGGAATACAAGTTGGGATCACGTGATCAGACCGTTAAGACCTAGTGTTTCGCCCAACCTAAGATGTTTTCCTTGCTTGTTGTCGCTTTATGTCCTAGCAACATCTGAGGTCATATCAGGAAGGGTACTGACCTGTGACAGTGTGCTCTCATGGCAACTTTATAATACTGCCCCACTGGGAGACCAAGCCACCGGAACCATAACCCGATATCCCACGAAGTCACATTATCCTTACACTGAGCTAACCAGCCCTTGTCCTATCCTATTAATGCTGAGTGACAGGCTAGGTAGCGACAAGTATCAATTTTATAAGTCTTTGGTTTGACCCAGTTGGGATTCAAACTCCTGACCTTCCTCATGTAAAGCCTGCGCTCTGACCAGTTCAGCCACCACGTCTGGTCCCCAACTAAGAAGAATGCTCCTAGTTTATCTGGCGTGTACTGGAAGTGGTTAGCAGAACGGAACACTCCAACTACCAGCAGTTGCTAAGCAACGATGGCGGTCTAATCAAAAGAACGCCGACACTGACAGCGGTTTCAATTTCACCATTCTTTATTTGCACCTCCATGACCTTTCTGACCTTTGAACCCCAACAGCTCTCTGGGACCTGACCAACACAAAAGGGAGCCAGGCCGTGGTTTGAAATGCTATACACAGACTGGTACCTCCTCCCAAAGAACCTCCTTCATGACCTTCATAACCTTCGTGACCTTCATGACCTTCATGATCTTATTTCCCTTCATGACCTTCATGACCTTCAAGACCTTATTTCCCTTTGTGACCTTCATGACCTTCATACCCTTCATGACTTTCATGACCTTAGTTACTTTCATGAGCTGTATGACCTTCATGATCTGCATGACCTCACGACCTGCATGATCGTTATGACCTTCAGGGCCTTCGGGACCTTCAGGACCATCGGGACCTTCATAACCTTCAGGAGTTTCATGATCTGTATGACCTTCAGGATTTTCAAGACCTTCAGGACCTTCATGACTTTCAAGAGTTTCCAGAGCTTCATGACCTTCATGACCTTCAGGAACTTCAAGACATTCATGACCTTCATGAGTTTCATGACCTTCAGAACTTTCAGGACCTCCATGATCTTCAGGACATTCATGACTTTCAGGACATTCATGACCTCAAGAACCTTCAAAATCGTTGGGATCTGTCGATGTGGCTCCTTGCCTGAGAGGTCAGTACAGACTACTACACTCGCCTCCCTGGAATTGTAAGTCCTTTAAATTGTAAGTCCTGTAATGCTTACAATTACAAAGATACAGGCAATGCACTTACATATACATACACAGGGTACATTCAACAACCATACACCACATAGATTGTACAAGATCCTGGTCATGGGAACAAGTGTCACTGGGGTGATGAATATTTGAAATATTGCATCTAGAGCAGGAATCGAACCCACATCTCTTGCATTCCAGGGCCAGTGTGCTAAGCATTTCACCACCTAGGTTCCCTGATGTCACGACGGTAACAACCCCCACCTGTCTATGTGGCTACTTGCCTGAGAGCTCAGTGCAGACTACTACACTATCTTCTAAGATGACAACCGGGCGCGGTGGCTGAATCGGTAGAGCGTGGGTCTCGCCTGTGGGAGATCGAGAGTTCGCTTCCCGGTTGAGTCAAACCAATGACTTATCAAATTTATACTTGTGGCTTCCTAGCCTGGTGCTCGGCATTAAAGGATAGAGCAAGGACTGGTTCGCTCAGTGCCAGGATAATGTGAGCGAGTAGGATATATATTGGGTCATGGTGCAGTGGGGAAGCACTATAAAGTCACCATGAGTGTGCACTGTCACAGATCAGTACCTGTCCTGATATGACCTTAGATGTTAGCAGGACGTAAAACTCCAACAACCAACGATCTAAAATGACGGTAGATACTGGACACGACAAGGGGGCAGTGTCCTAGAACTAGGCTAAAGTTAGCAAAAGTGCAATCAGCTCACTGACTGTAGACAGCTGGAGGCAGGGTTCGCTAACCCCGACCTATTGATTCCGCCATGAGAAGGGTCCACAGCGATGAAAGGAGGAAAACCGGGTGACCACTGTCCCATATTGAGCATACCCTTGCAGGAATAGTTTCCCATTCTTTAAGTCCTGATATTGTGTGATTTAAACAGAAGTCGATGCAGAAAAATTTAAACTATACTTCAAGGACTTTAATCTGAGTAAAACATACATATATATGTGTAACTATGTGTGAACAAGAAACTACTAAAACAATAATGGGATGTTTCCATAATTTGAGCCAATCAGAGCTTTTATTTTTTATTGCAAATGGCTGCCCCTTATGGGGGCTGCCATTTGCAATAAAAAAGAACAGCTCTGATTGGCTGACACTGAGAGCTGTTCTCAGCCAATCAGAGCTGTTCTTTTCGATTGCAAATGGTGGCCCCCCATGGAGGTGGCCATTTGCAATTAAAAAGAACAGCTCTGATTGGCTGACACTGAGTTCTCGTGAAAACGAGAAGAGGAAAATCCATTTCCTGCAAGTTCAGAGAAGTTCAAACGTGGCTGGTTGTCCCGCTCCTTTCTGCACTGAATATGCTTATGCCCGCCACTCGGGTGCGCCCAGCCTGACGGGATGGCCTAACGGGCGCAGTTTCCGCTTTTCCTAAAGTGGATCCCCGACTGGTTGGTTGGTTGGTTTTTGGATTTTTGTTTATTTTTCGATGGGGACAATATTTAAAAAAACACTTCTCAATGGAGCATTTAAATAGGTACAATTGTTGTGTAGTTTGTTAAAAAGTGTGTGCAAAATTAAAATGCTGTACGCCAAACTAATTTTGGAAAGTACACAAGTACCAGATGGGATGGCCGAATGAGTTAGAGCGTCCATCTCCCCTGTTGGTAGATCGTGGGATCGTGGGTTCGAATCCTGGTCGATTCAAACCAATGACATAAGAATTGATACTTGTCGCTACCTAGCCTGGCACTTGGCATTACTAGGATAGGGCAAGGAGCAGTCGAATGAGGAAGACCAGTCATCCACGATTGAAATTTCCCCTGCTTAAACAACTAATGTATACCAACAAAATTCTTTTCCACTGGAATACCCAAATGGGAAATTTGTGCATGTTTCATATACAATTCTAAGCCAGAGTATACCGATATGCAAAATAACAAATTCAGTGTCAACAAAATTTGGAAGCTACGAAAATTTGTTTCACCAGTTTGGGGTAGCTATGTCTGCCCCTCTTATATCCCAGGTTCCAGACCAGGGGAGAAAGGTCAGCAGCGACAAAAAGAGGAGTGATGAACATGGAAAATATTGCGCCTCGAGCAGGATTCGAACCCACACATCTTGCATTGCGGGCTAGTGTGCTAACAATGTTCGCCACCTAGGCTCCCTGATGTCATCACCCTATCCACACCTACCTGTCTCCAGGGCTTCTTGTCTTAGAGGTCAGTGCAGACTACTGCACTCGTCCCCCTGCAATTGTAAATCTTGTAAATGGTTTACGTCCAGAAGTTGTTTAATGCTTACAATTACATACATACAGGCAATGCACTTAAACACACACAGGGAAGGTTCAACAACCAACCGGCGTGTAGCTTGTACAGGGCCCTGGTCATGGCGGCAGTATCATGGTTGTGATGGAAACGGGAAATATTGCACCGGGAGCAGGAATCAAATCAACACCTCTTGCATTACAGGCTAGTGCGCTAACCATTGCACCACCTAGACTCACTGATGTCACCACACTCCCCACACCCATCTCTCTAGGTGGCTCCTTGCCTGAGAGGTCAGTGCAGACTACTACAGTGCTAACAAATGAAGTGACAAGGTCGCAGCCCAATCAGTCACTGCCTAGATTAAATGTATCCATTCCAAAGGTTGGTTGGTTGGTTGGTTGGTTGGGGTTTTACATCCTGGCAACATCTACGGTCATATCAGGATGGGTACCAACTTGTGACAGTGCTCACTCATGGTGACATTATAGTGCTGCCCCACTGGGAGACCAGGTCACCAGCACCATGACCCGATATCCCACTCAGTCACATTATCTTCACACTGAGCCAACCAGTCCTTGCCCTATCCTAATAATGCCGAGCGCCAGGCTAGGAAACTACAAGTATCAATTTGAAGTCATTGGTTGGACTCTGGGTTCAATAGAAATATTCTAGTGACCAGTTGTCCTTTGTTTTGCATTTAAATCACCAATTTTCACTCAAACTAGTGATTTGGGGTCAGTAAATGTATGTATTTGAAAATAGGTATATATATATTACATTTTGTTTCTTTAGAAAAAAGTAAAGAAGGGGACAAAAATGCTTAAAGACAATTCTAGAACCATGCAATACATGTTCACTGGATGCATGATACTTTTATTGGACTGGAATTACTACCACAGCTGATATTTCATTTATCAAATGTATAATACTTTTTAATATCAAACAGGATTTGCATGCAGTTACTATTACAACTGATAGCTTCATTTATGTATCAAGGAATTCTACTGTACGGTGGGAAGACCAGTGCTCTGGCGCTGACAAGAGATATTATTCGATGAATAAAATATACTTTAATAAAAAAGAAAATGTCACAAAGCATGTAAGTAGATTGGTTGGTTGTTGAAGTTTTACGTCCTGGCAACATCTGAGGTCATACCAGGACAGGTACCGTCTTGTATCAGTGCGCACTCATGGCAATTTTATAGTGCTGCCCCACTGGGGAATCAGGCCGCCGGCACCATGACCTGATTGAAAGTAGATGGATATTGGGTGCAAATTTGAGAAAGAACGCCTGAACTACATCCCATTCCCCGATTCACATGTGCATACCGCATACCGCATACCGCATACCGCATACCGCATACCGCATACCATGTATGTGGGATCCCAGCTCAATATGTCCTATCTAATTACCCACCGAGCTCCCTACCGATCTACAATGTACTAACGTACATGCCCGGAAGACCAGTCCCTCGGCGCTGACAAAAAAAAATGTTCTGATGAATAAACTGTTTACCAAAAAGAATGTAATATCGTACACCAGACATGGTAGACACAAGTATAATTTTTATCAAATTGACTCGATCAGGATTCGAACACATGACCTCCCTACATAGAGATCAAGCACGCTACCCGCTTGGCTCCCCGATCCAGGTGAAAGGGTTGATGTGGTGAAGGCTTAACGTGGTGACAGGGTTAATGTGTAGTGACAGGTGTGGGTGGAAAATGCATTGTCTCTGACTCTGAGTGCCTGTTCGACGTCAGTTTAACCATACAGAGGCTTCGGTGCTAAGATATCTCCCGTTTTGGGAGATCGGGGGATCCGAACCCATGGGTTCGTGGGTTCGAACCCTGGTCAAGTCAAACCAATGACTTAAACATTTATAATTGTCTCCTCCTAGCCAGATGTTCGGCATTAATAGGATATGGCAAGGACTGGTTCGCTCAGTGTCAGGATAATGTGACTCAATGAGATATCAGGTCATGGTGCTGGTGGCCTGGTCTCCCAGTGGGGCAGTACTATAAAGTCGTAATGAGTGCGCATTGTCACAAGTCGGTACCCGTCCTGATATGACCATAGATGTTGCTAGGACGTAGAACAACAATAAACAAGCAGACAAAAAGAAGCTAAGAGATCCCCGCATTAGGAGGTGATGCAGAGTCAAATAGTGTCATGAACAGGGTTTGCACGCATCACTGAGAAAGCTGTGAATGTTCTTGAATTTAGATTTTTGGTTTGTGTACCCTCGAATGTTCTTGAATTTAACTGTATGTGGTCCACAACTGGTTCATCAAAGGCTGTCCCGTCTGTGGGAAAGTGATTATAAAAGACCCATTGCTGCTTATCGGAAAGAGTAGCCTATCTGACAGAAGGTTTCCTCGACAAAGAAATATGTCAGAATAACCATATGTTTGATGTCCAATAGCTGATGATACAAATCAATGTCCTCTAGAGGCGTCGTTAAATATAACAAGTTTTTCTTTTTTTAAGCATAGCTGTGATGTATCGGGGTGGGACATTTCAGTCTGTGCTGTGTTTCGTCCCTCCTTCTTCACTAAGATACAATCATTATAAAATGCAGTTTCGATTATTTTGAGATTTAGTTCCTATGGGTTATTTGCATGTCTCATTGAAAATATTCTTGAAAAGAATGTTCTTGAATGTTCTTGAATCCACTGACAAACATTTTGTACGAAGCTGAGTCGTGACTGACGTCGCAACAAATGGGAACAAAATCCCCAGTGCAATATTCGAACCCACATTGCTGCCATTCCAGGGGGAACATCTGGTGTTCTCTGTGGCGGAGTGGTTAGAGTGTCTGACTTTTTTCTAGGTCGGACTCCTAATCTGAAGGTCGGTGGTTTGATTCCCCGTGCTCCCACCTCTGCTAATTTGGATTTCCACCACTGTGTATAACTTACAGCATCATCAAAGGCCAGTTGCTCTCATACCATGTCTATGTGGTGTTGGAGGTTAAAAATCCCTTGGGTCGGTAAAAGTGTAGGCTCGGGCGTTCTATTAACAAACTGTCTAATGGTGAAAACAAGTCTATTCAGACTTATCCATGATATGCAGTATAAATCTTCAAGAATAAGAAAAAAAAACATCCTAACCGCTATCACACCTAGGTACCCTATTGCAAATCAACCTACCGATGCGTACATATTTACAAAAAATATCTGTGCAAAATAAAAACTGGGAACCCCAACTGAACTGCACCACAAGGGGGCAGGTGATATGTCACGGCCCACCAACTGGACAGCCCAGGACAAGATAACAGGAAATAAAAAAGCCAGATAACATATCCAACAACAATATAAACCAAATCAAATCCAAAAAGCATAACTCAACCACCTATTACGTACAAGCCTATGGACATGTAAATAAAATAAAATAGGCTAGTATAGTATTAAGTAGAAAAAAAAGCAGAAAACTCTTCCCAAGAAAACCCCAAAACACTAACATAGAACCTTAAGAAAAAAACTAGCATAGTAATAGGAATATAACAAAAATACAATGCCAAGAGGGCCCAAAAAACTAACATAGGCTACTAAACGTACCAACAGACTATCTATCTACTACTGAAATGCAGACAATCAAATAACTTATCAGCAGCTACTGTTTGGTAAGACAACACCAACACTACAGCTGGCCAGCATTGAAAACAAGCCTGGGTACCCAGGCTTACATGCTATGGACAGAATAAATACAGCCTCAATACAAAAATAAAAAAATAAATGTGTAGAAAGTGGTCTGCACAGACCTCTCAGGGAAAGAACCACATAGACAGGTGGACGTGGGTAGGGCAATTGCATCAGGGAGTCTAGGCTAACCCCAGCATGGCAAGAAGTGTGGATTCGATTCCTGATCTTGGCGCAATATTTCCCATTTTCATCACCCTCCATGACACAGGTGCTGTGACCAGGTTCCTGTACAAGCTACACGCTGTATGGTTGTTGAACCTACCCTGTGTATGTATATATATGTAAGTGCATGTCACTACCAAGTCTCAGTGCTAGTGTTAAGACGTCACACTCCTTGTGTTAAGAAGTGACACTGCTCGTGTTAAGAAGTGACACTGCTCGTTTTAAGAAGTGACACTGCAAGGAGGGCCCACCAATAACATGAACATGGAGCAGACCAAAATAGCCGCTAAATGTTTGGAGCAGCACCAGGGTCAAAGTTCACGAGCAGCTCGCTGGGAGACGCTTCCTGTTTCGTCCGCAATGATCGATTGACATCCGATTGTTAACTCCATTTCCGGTTTGTGTACTGGGTGGGGGGGGGGGGGATGTGGGGGTAGTTTGGTGCGTGTGGGGTGTGTGGGGGGGGGGGATGTGGATGTGGTGGGATGGATGCGGTTGTGGAGGTCGTTTGGTTAAACCAAAGTCGGTTAATCCAAATTATTGGTTAATCCAAACAAAATTGTCGGACCCCAGGCCACTTCCGGTACGGTTAAACCAAACGTTCAATGTGGTTATAAGGTCATCTGAGACCCCACCAACTTTTTTATATGATAAATGGTAGTATTTTGCCGGGCCGCTGAAAAAAAGTTTGGATTAACCGATCGTTTGGTTTACCGAGTTTGGTTAAATGGGGTTATACTGTATATACATCAAAAACAATAATCAAAGTGTCCACATACATTTTATATTACATGTGCAATACACGCTTACTTAAAGTCAAAGTCAAAGCCAAACCTCGGTTAGACCAATGATCGGTTAATCCAAACAAATTTCTAGGGTCCCTTCAAGTTTGGTTTAACAGGGTTATACTGTATATATGTGAGGTATAAGTACTTATGCAAATATTATTCACGTGTGTAATTCTGCTGCTTTGTTATTTACTTGTTCTACTCGCTGCAAATACTCCTGTAACCTCCTTTGATATGTTCTTTGGTAGTTTGGGTTACTGGACGCTGGAGCGCTGACTGGAGAGTGCAAGGTCTGCCATCGAGCAGCTCCCTTAATTCCCCACCTGTCCTCCAGGTGGTGCCTCACCCCCCTACCGTCTGTCCATTTCGCCTCCGATATTGTTTTGTTGATTAAAATTAATGTCTTACAAGACAAACGTATAGGGAAACGTTCAATTAGATGGATGGCGTCCATGTGCAAAATGTTTGCATTTTTATATTAGCCCAAAATTGTACAAACTTCTTTTCATATACATTTTGTGGGATTGATTAAAGTTGCAGCGTCCGATCCTTTTGAATGTCTGCCATTTTCTGAGATAAATACTTTATGCTAATCATTATAGTCTACTTTGGTTTAGTTTGAAGTATTTTTATTTTAAATGGCTAACTTTGGAGATATTTTACGTCAAAACATGCTAAATTAATTTTGGCAAGCATGCCGTAACTCTCGATATGAAGAGGCAAACCTAGAGAGAAATATGATGGTCACACATCGAGGGATGAATAAAGGTTTGTTTTATTTAATGACGCCTCTAGAGCCCATTGATTTTTATCATCGGCTATTGGACGTCAAACACATGGTCATTCTGAAATATTTCTTTGGAGGAAACCCGCTGCCGCCACATAGGCTACTCTTTCCAATTAGCAGCATGTGGTCTTTTATATGCACTTTCCGACAGACAGTACAGTACATACCACAGCCTTTGATGAACCAGTTTTGAACCACTGGTTGGAACGGAAAATAACCCAAACTGCAAATGGGTCCATTTAGCAGGATCATTCGGATGACCGAGACCTTCACAGGTGGACACGCTACCGCCTGAGCTACATCCCGCTCCCCCACATCAAGGGGTGAGTGATAAGTGGAATGCTAACACAGCAATACATCATAAAGGGTGCGGGTGGGCAAATATTGATCTTTGGTGAATTATATAAATGAAGTTCATAATTTACGTGCATATAGTGTACCTGGTGCCTAATCGGTAGAGCGTGGGCCTGGTATGTGGGATATCGGGAGTTTGGTTCCCGGTCGAGTCAAACCAATGCTTATCAAATTGATACTTGTCGCTTCCTAGTCTGGCGCTTGGCATTAATAGGATAGGGCAAGGACTGGGTAGATCGGTGTCTTGATAATGTGATTGGAGTGGATATTGCGTCATGGTGTGAGCTGCCTGGTTTCCCAGTGGGGTAGCACTATAAAGTTGCCATGAGTGGCCACTGATAAGACTTTAGATGTTGCAAGGACATAAAACTCCAACAACCAACCAAGCATATAGTGCACGGCCTCCTCCTCCCTCCACACCCCGTGGACTAAAGGCTCACCACCGTGGCTATTAATAGATTAATGATCAGAGTGTTCCAGTCCAGCTACCCCATGGTATGGCAGAGGTTGGTTGGTTGTTGGAGTTTTACATCCTGGCAACATCTAAGGTAATATCAGGACGGGTACCGACTTTTGACAGTGCGCACTCATGGTGACTTTATAGTGCTGCCCTACTGGAAGACCAGGCCATTGGCACCATGACCTAATATCCCACTAATATACACGTGTGACCTTCAGCAAGACGCGCATTCACAAGGTCTGTTGATGCAAACTCCTATTTTACGCATGTCAGTGACATACAGGGGTGCATTGTGTCAGGCTGAATGGCACTAGTGTCGTATGACGTCAGTACAGTGCAGTTCAATAGCAGTTAGTGAAATAGCGCTATACACTTGCGATAAAAAATTAAAGGCATAACCATATCTGCTTTTAGGCATCATAATAGTCCTTACGGGTGGGCAGAATGATTTCAAATGGGACTCAGCGCTCAGCTCAGGCCCACTTAAAATCACTCCATCGACATACAAGAATTATTGTGATGTATAATTTATTATGCTTATGTAGTGGTCTGCACTGACCTCTCAGGCAAGTAACCACATAGACAGGTAGGCGTGGGGAGTGTCTTGATATCAGGGAGCCTAGGTGGTGTAATGGTTAGCACACTGGCCCGGAATGCAAAGAGATGTGGGTTCGAGTCCCGCTCTAGGCACAGTATTTCCCATTTTCATCACCCCCATGACACTTATATTAATTGTAACATAATTCACTTTCCTTGTATAAATACTGATTACTTGGGATTCCAAATGAGGTGTTCAGATGTAAAAACCAATAAATCCATTTTAGTTGTTCTCCGTCAAATATAATCTGTTGTTGTGCTTTACAGGTGTAGTCTATCAAATTTCAAATTGGGTAAAGAATTATGTATTATTAGGTACTCCAAAGTGGGCGTGTATGGTGTCCGCAGCGCGAAATTTGACATATTTTAACCATTTTAAAAACACTCCAATCTTCACTAATTCTGCTTGGTTTGAAATAATATTTATATGAAATTAAAGCTCGTTCTTTTATCTTTTAGGGTATCTGATTTTTAATTATTGTTATGAAAGAAATTACAGTCAATGGACACTTGTTGGGGGGTACCATCAGCAGCTCTGAGCATGGTCGCCGAGTTTGTTTTCATCTAGTCTGAGCTACTCCCTTCCCTAAAATTGATACCTTGGTGAGTACAGTGATAATTAGAAAATTATGTCGTCATGTCGAGCTTTTAATTCTGGTTATTTTGGTATAACGATTGCTGTGATAGGACAATTAGAACAGGAGTTATGCTATTTTTCTTTATTTTACTGAATTTATTACTGGTGGTTGCTGGAAATTAAGGAATTTAGCAAGTTTGACATGTAATTTCAGAAAGAATACTAACAGTGATGGTCTGTAAAAAAATGAGCTTCTTATTTGTACTATAGAGAATGAGATTCTTTAATATTGGACAGATCATATGCAAAATAGCTTCCAGGTGGGACCCTAAAAACCGAGATTTGGCTAATTTGGAAATGTGCACAAATCGGGGTCAAAAAATCAATCTTTAAACACTCATAACTTTGCAGCTATTCAATCGATATAAATGATTTTTATATCATTGAGATCCAATTTAAAAGATCTGTACAGATATATAACTTGTAATACTGACCTGTTGAAAATACAAATCACTTTAGAGTACCTAGTATTGTTTTTTGTGAGAAAAAAAAAGTATTTGATTATCGGAATGCTGACAGTTCCAGCTCAAACCTGGTATTCATTTTTCATTTTCTCCCGAATGGCATTTGTTGGTGTTTGCGTCTGAACTCTTCAAATGTTTAAGTTTGAGCAATCTGGGGTTTACAAAATGATCGCCCAGATCACTACCCTGACTCAAGCAGGTGTTGTGTTAGTTAGTGTCGCTCCTTGATACTTCAAAACCCGTTATTTAATGATGGAAGAGTCATACTTTGATTCTGTAGAACATCTTTGGTCATAGTCTCCCTTAAGTGAGTAGTTGGTTGATTGGTTGGTGGAGCTTTACCTCCTGGCTTAAGTCACCAATATTGTCATATCGTCATCTCAGGGGAGATATAATAGAGCCTTATAAGATTATTACTGGACTCTATGACAGTGATGTCACAACAGGTTTGTTCAACCTCAGAACAAACAGTAACACCAGAGACTTGTGGTATAAGATCTTCAAGGAGGGGCCCAGGCTTGAGGTCAGGAAACATTCATTTTTCTTTCGAGTGACAGATCCATGGAACAATCTCCCAGACCAAGTGGTTGAAGCACCAATGGTTGAAGCATTTGAGAGACGGCTGGCAGCTAGACATTGGACAGGACACCCACAATTATATGACTTTAGGGCACCGTCGACATCCATATGTGTGCAAAAAAAGAAAGTTATTTTTTACCATAACGAGCTGGCATTAGAGGCCTAGATCAGCCAGAAGAGGATCTGTAAGTTAATCTGTAAGTTAATCTGTAAGTTAATCTGTAAGTTAATCTGTGAGTTAATCTGTAAGTCATATGAGGACCGGTACCAACGTGTGACAGTGCACACTCATGGCAACTTTAGTGCTGTCCCACTGGGAGACCAGGCCACCACACCATGACCTTATATCCCACTCAGTCACAGTATCCTGACACTGAGCCAACCAGTCCTTGCCATATCCTAGTAATGCCAAGCGCCTGGCTAGGAAGTGACAAGTATAAATTTGTATGTCATTGCTTTGACTCGACAAGGGTCACAAATCCCACGATCTACCAAAATGGGAGATGGACGCTCAAGTCAATTGGCCATCCCATCTAGTCCCACCAGTAGAAGGCGATGATTAAGTATTTACTTACCAGTACCCTGGGCTGTGCACTGTGCTTTGACTGGTTAACAATGCGAGTGGGAGGAACAGAATATGTTGTTAAAGTTGCATGGTGTTGGCTTGCTGTCATGCTATTGTTTTTAATATATTATGTTGACATTAAAACCTAATTTGCCTCAGTTTAAAAGTAACTTATATTTTAAAGGTTAACTTTGTAGATATTTGAGGTGAAAACAGGACAAATTAAGTTGCATGTTTTGTGGCTTTACTGTCATAATTAATCACGCGAACGAGGAGCCCATGTTATGGAATTTTATTGAATCAAAGACATTTAAAAAGCAAGTAAGTAATATCGGATCAATATGGTTTTAGGTAAAGTTCGACTCAGGCCCTCAACCCTTCCGTTTTGACTGTTCGTTTGATGGGTTGGGTGGGCGGCTGAGTTGCGCTGGCCTGGTGATGATCGTCTGACTGCCCGGTTGGTAGTGCCAGGAGTAGTGAGCTGCTCGTTTATATAGGCCAGGCAGGGTGTGGGTCTCGCAAGGCGAGATCGTGACGTCAGAGTCTCGCGTGGTAGTTCTGGCTGTCTCCGGCAGGGTTTTAGTTTGTGAGGTCTAGTTCAGATGGCGCCACCGTCGGGGGTAGAGGGTTGGGGGTTGGGGGTTGGGGGTTGGGGGTTGGGGGTTGGGGGTTGGGGGGGGGGAGGGAGTGGGGTGGCTGAGGGGTAGGGTAGGGGTGAGGAGGAGTGGGTAGTGGTGCAGGGAGGAGAGGGGTTGTAGGGGAGGAAGGGTAGGGCTCCTCGTACGCGTGTAAATTATCCATGTTGGTAGACCATCATGAACAATTAATCATGCGAACGAGGAGCCCATGTTATGGAATTTTATTGAATCAAAGACATGTAAAAAGCAAGTAAGTAATATCGGATCAATATGGTTTTAGGTAAAGTTCGACTCAGGCCCTCAACCAAATGTTGGGAGGGCCTGTGTCGCTGAAGGGAAGGCTGCCCTAGGAATTAGGTGTAGGCTGCTGATGATCGCCAGATGCCTAGCTGACGGACCTCGTGGAGGGATGCGCCTTGGGGATGCCGGTGTAGCAGCGGGGATCGGAGAGATGCATGGCGGCTCCTGTGGGGTTGTTGAGGGATGTTGTGGTTGTTCGACTCAGGCCCTCAACCAAATAGTGGAGAGGGCCTGTGTCGATGAGATGGCTGCTTGTGTGGTGGGAGGACCCGCTTGGGCGCCTCCTCTGTCCAGGGAAGGTGCGTCTGGTGTCGTGTGCTTAAGTATGCAGGGTCGTCGTGAAGTTCTGAGGCGGCCACCTCTCCTCAGGATGCAGGGGGCGGCGGGGACTTCTGAGGCGATTATCTGGAATGGTGTGTTGGGGCGGTTGTGCCGTGTGGCGGGGAGGCTGTTGTGTGAGGCTGTGTGGGGTCGTGTGTCATCTGTGTGATGGCAGGGGGAGGCGGGCCGGTCACGGCATGTGGCGCGGTCATGAGGCGATGGGGGGGAGCTGTAGTGGTAGTCCGTTCGGACCGTCGTGTAGGCCGTGGCTGGTGGGTTGGTTCTCTGTGGTGGTGAGTTGAGGTGGGCGGTAGGCCGGTCATACCGTCGTGTTGTCTGTGGTCTGTTGGAGGATAGGCCGGTTGGCTGTAGACGTTCGTCTGGCTGTGGTGTCAGGCGGTTTGTTGTTTTCTGTGCTGTGCCGTTTGTGGTGCCGGGTGTTTTGTGCAAGGCTGTCCAGCCGGTCGCTTGCTTGAGGCGATGCGAAGGAGTGGAGCCCGGTGTGATGTAGAGATGGTGCTGTTTGTCTGGCTGTGGTGCCAGGCGGTTTGTTGTGTTCACGGTTGTGATGTGTTCGCCGTTTGATGTCCCCGGCGGTGCAGTGGCGGTGGCTGGCCGAGTGTGTCGTGGGCGGGTCCGTTTACTTGGCGGGTGTGTTGGTGGGGTGCTGCCGTGTGATGTAGAGTTGAGGGCCGTACGTTTGGCTGCGCGCAGGGGTGTGATGTGTTCGCGGTGTGTCGTCCCCAGGCGGTGCAGTGGCGGTAGCGGGCCGAGTGGTCTTGTTTGGCGGGCGCGGCAGCCATGTGGTGCCGTGTGAAGTAGAGTTGTGGGCCGTTCGTTTTGGCTGCGCGCAGGGTTGTGATGTGTTCGCGGTGTGTCATCGCCGGGCGATGCAGTGGTGATAGTGGGCCGAGTGGCTCGTGAGCGGGTCCGTTTGGGCGCTTATTTGGTGGGCACGGAAGCAGGGTGGTGCCGTGTGGTGTAGAGTTGTGGGCCGTTCGTTTTGGCTGCGCGCAGAGTTGTGATGTGTTTGCGGTGTGTCGTCGCCGGGCGGTGCAGTGGCGATAGCGGGCCGAGTGGCTCGTGAGCGGGTTCGTTGGTTGATTAGTTGCCGGACGCGGCAGCAGGGTGGTGCCGTGTGATGTAGAGTTGTGGGCCGTTCGTTTTGGCTGCGCGCAGGGTTGTGATGTGTTCGCGGTGTGTCGTCGCCGGGCGGTGCAGTGGCGATAGCGGGCCGAGTGGCTCGTGATACGGATGGTTGGTGCTTACTTGGTGGTTGTGGCGGCAGGGCGGCGACAGGCGGGGCCCGGTAGATGCAGGGGTGGAGTTGTTCGTCCGGCTGCGCGGCGGGCAGTGGGGAGACGAGCCGGTTGGCGATAGATGGAGAGCAAGCCGGGTGGCCGTTTGGAGGGCAAGCCGGGTGGCTGGTAGTGCTGAGTTGCGCTGGCCTGGTGTTGATCGTCTGACTGCCCGGTTATTGTGCATGTACCATTGAAGCAGGTAGTAGGGTCACATCATGTAGAGCGTGCCTGTACCGTTGTAGCAGGTAGTGGGGTCACATCATGTACAGTGTGCATGTAGCGTTGAAGCAGGTAGTGGGGTCACATCATGTAGAGTGGGCATGTACCATTGAAGCAGGTAGTGGGGTCACATCATGTAGAGTGTGCCTGTACCGTTGAAGCAGGTAGTGGGGTCACATCATGTACAGTGTGCATTTACTGTTGAAGCAGGTAGTGGGGTCACATCATGTAGAGTGTGCCTGTACCGTTGACGCAGGTAGTGGGGTCACATCATGTAGAGTGTGCCTGTACCGTTGACGCAGGTAGTGGGGTCACATCATGTACAGTGTGCATGTAGCGTTGAAGCAGGTAGTGGGGTCACATCATGTAAAGCGTGCATTTACCGTTGAAGCAGGTAGTGGGGTCACATCATGTAGGGTGTGCAAGTCCTATTGAAGCAGGTAGTAGGGTCACATCATGTAGAGTGTGCATGTACCGTTGACGCAGGTAGTGGGGTCATATCATGTAGAGTGTGCATGTACTGTTGAAGCGGGTAGTGGGGTCACATCATGTAGAGCGTGCTTGTACCGATGAAGCGGGTAGTGGGGTCACATCATGTAGAGCGTGCATTTACCATTGAAGCAGGTAGTGGGGTGACATCATGTAGAGCGTGCATGTACCGTTGAAGCAGATAGTGGGGTGACCTCATGTACAGTGTGCATGTAGCGTTGAAGCAGGCAGTGGGGTCACATCATGTAGAGTGTGGTAACATCATGTAGAGCGTGCATGTACCGTTGAAGCAGGTAGTGGGGTCACATCATGTAGGGTGTGCATGGACTATTGAAGCAGGTAGTGGGGTCACATCATGTAGAGTGTGTATGTACCGTTGAAGCAGGTAATGGGGTCACATCATGTAGAGCGTGCATGTACCGTTGAAGCAGATAGTGGGGTGACCTCATGTACAGTGTGCATGTAGCGTTGAAGCAGGCAGTGGGGTCACATCATGTAGAGTGTGGTAACATCATGTAGAGCGTGCATGTACCGTTGAAGCAGGTAGTGGGGTCACATCATGTAGGGTGTGCATGGACTATTGAAGCAGGTAGTGGGGTCACATCATGTAGAGTGTGTATGTACCGTTGAAGCAGGTAGTGGGGTCACATCATGTAGAGTGTGTATGTACCGTTGACGCAGGTAGTACGGTCACATCGTGTAGAGCGTGCATGTACCGTTGACGCAGGTAGTGGGGGTCATATCCTGTAGAGTGTGCATGTACTGTTGAAGCGGGTAGTGGGGTCACATCATCTAGAGCGTGCATGTACCGATGAAGCAGGTAGTGGGGTCACATCATGTAGAGTGGGTATGTACCGTTGAAGCAGGTAATGGGGTCACATCGTGTAGAGCGTGCATGTACCGTTGACGCAGGTAGTGGGGTCATATCCTGTAGAGTGTGCATGTACTGTTGAAGCGGGTAGTGGGGTCACATCATCTAGAGCGTGCATGTACCGTTGAAGCAGGTAGTGGGGTCACATCATATAGAGCGTGCAAGGACCGTTGAAGCAGGTAGTGGGGTCACATCATATAGAGCGTGCATGTACCGTTGAAGTAGGTAGTGGGGACACACCATATAGAGTGTGCATGTACCATTGAAGCAGGCAGTGGGGTCGGGCTTGTGTACTGCTGTGCGGTTGGTCGGTTGGCTTCAGGCGTGGCGGCAGGGTGATACCCGGGTTGATGCATAGGTGGAGCTGTTCGTCTAGCCGTGGTGCCAGGCGGTTTTGTTGTTTTCGGTGTTGATTGTTTCCTTACTTGGTGGTTGTGACTCGACTGGACACGAAGACGTCTTAGTATCAAGTGTTTATTTCTGGACCACCCTGCGCTGGTTCTGGCGCGGATGGTCACTCTCGCCAGTGACCAGCAGTACCTATACATTACATCCTCCCCTTTCCAACAAGTTCATGAATATGGTCCGATCGACCCTTATGCTTAACATGTATTTGTGTCAGTTTGGTCCATGGTAGCAGTCATGAAATCAAGAATTAAATCCCTTAATTCTAACATTACGTTTGTTCACTTTGTCCATTGGATCTCACGAATCTCAGTGTATGCCGTGTCATACGGTCTATCTCCATTCTTAACAGTAGTTGCACAATTTAAGATATACAGTTACCACTATAAACAAGACGTTATTACTTTAGCCACGCTCGTACCTTATTAGCTCATGGACGGCCACAGCTGCGTGCTAATTGTACCCAAAACGATTGACCGGGTTAATTACTCGACCGTATCTGTTGATTTTTTTTCGCCGATCTGTGTTGCCTGCTGTTTGTGATTTGTTTGGGGGTCCATCGTGCGGTCTTGTCGTTCGACTTGCACTGAGGGTTGTTTCTTGGTTTTGCGTATGTGCATTCGGTTTCGCTTCAAAGTTTTCCCCTGCAGATTACGTATGTCATAGTCTCTGTCGTTTGTATTGCTTACTCCGATAACAGTCCCGGGGGCCCAGGTACCCTGATGCGTGAGATAGTGAATGTCATCATTCATTTCTAACCTCGGGTGTTGATTGCCGACTCGACTGTCGTAGTAATGTTTCTGAGCTTGTTGAATCTTGGTGATTTCTTTGTGTTTTGCACTTTGTGTCCTAGGTTTTAATTGCTCTCGTGTGACAGGGAGCTTGGATCGCAGCCTCCTGCTCATCAGCAGCTGCGCTGGTGATGCGTCGATCCCTACTATTGGTGTGTTACGGTAGTTTAATAGTGATATGTGATAATCTTTATCTTCCATGATGGCTTTTTTTATCATTTTTTTTATTGTTTGCACGTAACGCTCTGCCTGTCCGTTGCTTTGGGGAAACTGAGGGTTTGAAAAGACTGCTTGGAAGCCGTAGTCGGCTGCAAATTTGTTGTATTCTTGGCTTGAGAACTGAGGCCCGTTGTCGGATACAACTATCTCGGGAATGCCATGCCTGCAAAATTGTTGCTTTAATGCATCTATCGTTGCCAAACTTGTGGTTATGGGTAATTCTGTTATTTCCGGGTATTTACTGTAGTAGTCGACTACCACGAGAAATGTTCGTTGTTCCACATAGAACAAGTCCACTCCCACTTTCTGATAGGGAGCGTTTGGGATGTTGTGCGAATGCAGCGGTTCTTTTTGTTGATTGTTTTGGAATTTCTGACATATCGGGCAGCGCGATATCATGTCTTCTATTTGCCTCTGTAACCCAGGCCAAAAAATATAATCTCTCGCCAACTGTTTGCTCTTTGCAATGCCCTGATGCGTTTCGTGTGTCAATGCTAACACCTTTGACTGTGATTTTTGCGGAATTATAATTCTGTCCCCCTTAAATAACAGACCGTCTTCTGCTGTTATATCATGTCGGTACGTATGGTACGGTTTTGTGCTGGGCGTTAGCTGATTTGTATGTGTTGGCCAACCTGTCTCTGCAAGCTGTTTGACGTCTTGCAGTGTCTGATCGTGTGTTGTTTCGGCTCGAATCTGTTGTGTGATGCCACCTAGGATGTCAACTGCTGCTATGGTCAACTTCGTGTCGAACAAGTTGTTCGGCTCTATGGATGAACTGTGGTCTCTTGACAGGGCATCTGCGACATACATTGATGAACCTTTTATGTGTGTTATGGTGAGATCATAGTTTAAGAGACGCATGCGCATACGTTGCATGCGCGCAGACAACATGTGCAACGGTTTATTCAAGATCGCCACCAGCGGCTTATGGTCAGTTTGGATCACCACTTTTTTACCAAATATGTAGTTGTGAAACTTAGTGCACCCAAAGCAAATCGCGAGCAATTCCTTCTCGATTACGGCGTAGTTGCTTTGGGTATCATCTAGTGCTTTTAGTTTGTCAAACGCTGTCTGCTGTTCACTGTCCCAATGTCATGCGACTTCTTTGTTCAACAGTATTCTGAGTGGCTTAGTGATGCTGGCCATGTTCGGTATGAATTTGTTTACATAACCTACCATACCCAGGAACCGCTGAACTGCTGCTACGTTTGTGGGTGTTGGCATGTCATTTATTGCTTGAACTCGTTCTCTGCTGGGTTTTAGACCATCTTTACTTATTACATGCCCCACGTAAGACACTTCTGACTGGCAAATCTTGGATTTGCTCGGATTGAGCTTGAGGTTTACCTGTCGTGCTCGCTCTAGGACTGCTTTAAGGTTAGCGTTGTGCTCCTCTACAGTTCGCCCGTACACTAGGATATCATCTGTCACTACGTTGACACCCTTGAGGTCACCTAATATGCGATTCATCTCATAAATGAATATGTCGCCGGCAGTTTTTATGCCGAACGGCAGCCTTGTGTACCTGTACCTACCCCAAGGAGTATTAAAGGTGCATAATTTGGAACTGTCATTGTCCAGCTCGATTTGCCAGTAGCCGCTATTGGCATCTAACACTGAGAACACTTTTGCTTCTTCCAATTTGGACACTACTTCCTCGACCGTACGGGTTGGGTACGGCCCTCTTTTTATTGCTCGATTCAGCTTGGTAGGATCTAAACAGATACGAATCTTATTCGGCTTTTTCACAATAGTTATGGAATTCACCCAGGGAGTAGGTTCAGTTATCTCGACAATCACCCCTAACTTCAACATTCTATCAAGCTCATCTCGCACTTTCTCTTCAATCGCGTGAGGCACGCGTCGTGGAGGGTCAATCGTTGGCTGAATGTCTGTGTCTACATGTATTTTTGCACCGGTTTTTATGGTGCCCAACCCCTTAAACACATCTGAATAGGACATTACCAGTTTTTCAGCCGCCGAGGACGTTATGCTTGGTGGAACCTGCTGCACCGAATCAGCATCGATGTCATCTACGCGGTTGAGCAGGTTGAGGCTGACGCACACCTCCTTGCCTAGGATCGGCCCTCCCTCTGCGATCACTTGGAACCGCAACTCTTGATCTCGTACGGTGATTGTCGCCTCCCCGATCGGTTGTATCCTGTGGCCTGAATAGGTGATCAGCCTGCATGTCGGTGCCGCCAGGGTTGTCTTCTTCAGTTTGTTGAATACGCGCACAGGCAAAATGTTCGCTTGCAATCCTGTGTCAAGCTTGAAACGCACCAGTGTTTTTTCCACAGCTAAATCCACGTACCACAGCTCCGGTTTTATCCTGGCGAGTTCCTTGTCCATCGCTCCAACAAACAGCTCGTCATCGCTGGAGGCCAATCCTTCCTGCTTACATTCCTCCAGGATGTTATGTGTGTCCACAGCAATGTCGTCCACTGGTGTGGCTGATTGTTGTGTACTGCGACACACCTTGACGAAGTGTCCTATTTTGCTGCATCCTGCACATGCTTTCCCTTTCGCCGGGCACACGCCCCGTCTGTGCACATACCCACACCAAGCACATGTGGCCTTTGTTGTTGTTGCTGTGGCCACGCTCTGCTGGCCACGCCGTTGGAATGGCGGCTGCTGTCTGGGAGCCGGTGCACCGGCGCCTGACTTCTGCTGTGTGCGTATCGCGTCCACTGGGCTGTCGCTTGAGTCCAGTGTACTGGTCAATTGCTTTGCCGTGAACTCACTCATTCTGCATATTTCTTCACATCTTTGTAGAGTTAGTTTCTTTGTTTGAAGCAGCCGGTTCCTGAGTCTGTCACACTTGACACCCCCTATCAGGCGGTCACGCAACAGTGAATCCTCTATTGCGCCATACTCACAGCGCGCTATCATACTTCGTAATTCCTGTATGTATGTGTCCATGGTAGTGGTTGTCTGGTTGTGGTGATTAAACCTAAAGCGTATGACGGTCACATTGGTTTTTCCCTCGCAGTATGCTCGGAACGCGTCTATCAGAGGATTAATTTTGTCCTCGGTGCTCTGGTCGAAATGCATGGCCCTGTGCACTTTCTGGGCCTCGGGCCCAGCCACGTGTAAAAAAACACAACATTGTGCTTTCTCTGCCTTTGAAGATACACCTGTAGCTCCGGCGAATATGGTGTAGGCATGGTACCATGTCTCCCAGTTAGTGCCTAGGTCACCTTCCAGTTGCAGTTGCCCTGGAGGTTTCAGGCCAGACAACGGCATGTCAATACGGCTTGGGTTCGGATCTGACACCATGTAAAGACTCGACTGGACACGAAGACGTCTTAGTATCAAGTGTTTATTTCTGGACCACCCTGCGCTGGTTCTGGCGCGGCTGGTCACTCTCGCCAGTGACCAGCAGTACCTATACATTACAGCGGCAGGGCGGGACCGGTTAGGCAGGGGTGAGCTTCTTCATCCGGCTGTAGGGCCGTACGGTAGTCTGCGGTTTGTGTGGCCGGTCGGCTGGTGTGTAGACCGAGCCGGGTGGCTGAGTGGAGAGCTGAGTTGCGCTGGCCTGGTGTTGATCATCTGACTGCCCGGTTGGTAGTGCTAGGAGCAGTGAGCTGCTCGTTTATAATTTATATAGGCCAGGCAGGGTGTGGGTCTCGCAAGGCGAGATCGTGACGTCAGAGTCTCGCGTGGTAGTTCTGGCTGTCTCCAGCAGGGTTTTAGGGGGGGGGGGGGGTAGGGTAGGGGTGAGGAGGAGTGGGTAGTGGTGCAGGGGGGAGAGGGGTTGTAGGGGAGGAAGGGTAGGGCTCCTCGTACGCGTGTAAATTATCCAGGTTGGTAGACCATCATGAACATTCTCTTTTGAATAATATATTATGTTGACATTATAACCTACTTTACGTAGTTTGAAATAACTTATATTTTAAAGGTTAACTATATTGATATTTGAAGTGAAAACAGGACAAATTAAGTTGCATGTTTTTGGCTTTACTGTCATATTCTCTTTTTAATAATATATTTTGTTGACATTATAACCTACTTGACCTTAGTTTGAAACTACATCCAACAACAACAACCTAATTCCTAACAACCAAGGTTGGATTTAGCGACATTGCCAGGATAGGGCTAGGACCATTTGGACTCAGTGTCAGGATAACGTGACTGAGTGGGGTATCAAGTCATGGTGCCTGACCCGTGGCGCGCTATCATTCCGATGTTTAGGCCCTTATTCACCCTTCTGTGTGAAAGGTTGGTTGTTTGGTTGTTGGAGTTTTACATCCTAGCAACATCTGAGGTCATATCAGGATGGACACCGACTTGTGACAGTGCACACTCATGCTGACTTTATAGTGCTGCCCCACTGGGAAATCAGGCCACTTGCACCATGACCCGATATCCCACTCAGTCACATTATCTTGACACTGAGCTAACTAGTCCTTGCCCTATCCTATTAATGCCGAGTGCCAGGTTAGGAAGTGACAAGTATCAATTTTATTATAAGTCATTGGTTTGACTCGATCTGAACCAAACTCCCGACCTCCCATACGTGAGGCCCGCGCTCTACCAATTAGGCCACCGTCTCTTTCGACTTTGACAGTCCAGCACCCTGACACACCCAAGGGACATTACGACCTTCGTGTACCGGAAGTGATGCATTGTGGGACCCCATTAACAGCTATTTAGGCGCCTGACCCTTGAGCATGTACACATGGATGGAGTGTCGAATTAAAATGCTAACAGGCCACTATTAGGAAGGCGCACTGGACGAATTGGTAAAGCGTAGGCTTACCTTGCGGAAGGTCGGGAGTTGGAATCCCAGCCGAGACAAACCAATGACTTACAAAATTGATACTTGTCGCTACCTAGCCTGGCCCTTGGCATTAATAGGATAGGACAAGGACTGGTTAGCTCAGTATCAGGATAAAGTAGCTGAGTGTGATGTGGGGGCATGGCACGGGTGGCCTGGTCTCCCAGTGGAACAGCACTATTAAATCGCTATGAGTGCACACTGTCACAAGACAGTACCTGTCCTAGGTAGTGATTGCTAGGATGCAAAACAACAATAAACAAACTAATCATGGAAAATGTACTGTAATATTGTCAAAGCGGTGAAAGTAGAGTGCATTAGGTGCTTATTTACATGATAAGTACCTCGATACAGTCTGGTTTAGGCGCAGTCCACGGTCGTGTGCATATCGATTGCCAGAATAATCAATAACTGTCAGAAGTAGCATTGTGTTAGTAGCGAGCGTTTGCCCTTTGATTAATGTTTCATTTATTTACAAGATTCCATAGCGAGGCTACAGCGTCGATATTAAATACCGACATAGCCTCAAAGCAGATGTGGTGGACAGTTTGTCTTTGATTAATGTTTCATTTATTTACAAGATTTCATGACACTAGGGTACAGCACCGATATTAAATACCGACATAGCCTCAAAGCAGATGTGGCGAGCAGTTTGCGCTTTGATTAATGTTTCATTTATTTACAAGATTCCATAGCGAGGCTAAAACATCGTTATTAAATACTGACATAGCCTCAAAGCAGATGTGGCGAGCCGTTTGTGCCTTGATTAATGTTTCATTTATTTACAAGATTCAATAGCGAAGCTAGAGCACCGATATTACATACCAAAATAGCCTCAAAGCAGAAGGTGGCATGTGGTGGGCAGTTTGTCTTTGATTAATGTTTCATTGATTTACAAGATTCATTTGATTAGAGTCCGGTAGTGCGCCAAGAATGTACCGAGTCAGGGGGTGAGTCAGGGAGGTAATGAGTCAGGGAGTGAATCAGGGAGGGAGGCAAGTCGATATTGAGTCCGAAAGTGAGTCAAGGAGTTTGTGAGTCAGGGAGTGCGTCAAGGAGTGAGTCAAGGGGTGAGTCAGTGAGATAGTGACTCGGCAACTGAGGCAATGAACTAGTGAGTCAGGGAGGAGTTTGTGACTCGGGAAGTGAGTGATGTAATGAGTCATATAGATGAGTCAGTGGGAATTTATGTCACAGCAACATCTGTAGTTATGTCAACAAATACCAACACATTATGGCCCTTGCTGCTTATTGGAAAGAGTAGCCTGTGTGGTGGCAGTGGGTTTCCTCCAAAGAAATATGTCAAAATGACCATATGTTTGACGTCCAATAGCCAATGATTAAAATCAATGTGCTCTAGAGGCGCTGTTAATGCCTCGGTCACAAATGTGTTATGGCATGCTTGCGGCAACCATAAGTCGCTGCATCGGCCAGACTGTATGGTGACTGCATGGTGAGTTACAGTCGCCGTACAGTGACTGTACAGTATTTTGCTCGCTGCAAGGTGTTGTGGTTTTTCTAAGTCTGAGTTATCTTAACTTTTGAGAATCACAATCCCGCAGGCCGGCATCCCACTGGAATTCCTATTGTTAACAGAATAATATGTTTGTATAGAAATTGTGAATACAAAAATGTCTTTAAGACTTCTTATCTGCGGTTGTGCGGCGTCACAAAAATATAAGGTGCCGTACAGTGACCTATGCCTTGCGGTGACCGTATGATTTGTGAATAGATGAACCGCAGACCACAACACCGTAACATTTGCATAAACTGCAAGACACACCGCAGATCGCAACATTTGTGACCTAGGCTTAACTAAAACAAACTTTTTACCAACACAGTATGCATTTAGCTTGTACTTTTTTCTGTGTTTTTGTTGTTGTTTGGTTTATAAATGCAATTCCTGTCTAAATCTGCTAATTTAATTTAGAGTATATAGCCCTCCTTTTGGTTTGTCTCTGAATGGGTTGTTTAAAAACATATTTATTATAATTCTTGCTTAAATCAGGAAGCGAACCCAGATCGCTGCCATTCTCCCTGTAGAGTACAGGTTTTGGAAGTCCTCTGTAAGCACTCCAACTTCATGGTGCCTATTAATACAGTATAACCCCGTTAAACCAAAGTTGAAAGGACCCTAGAAATTTGTTTGGATTAACCGATCATTGGTTTAACCAAGCTTTGGCTTCGACTTTGACTTGGCTTTGGCAAAAAGGCGGGTGCATTATGAATGTAATATACAATGTATGTGGACACTTTGATTATTGTTTGTTATGTATATATAGTATAACCCCGTTAAACCAAGCTTGGTTAACCCAAACGATCGGTTAATCCAAACTTTTTTCGGCAACCCAGCAAAATACTACCATTTATCATATAAATAAGTTGGTGGGGTCTCAGATGACCTTATAACCACATGAAAGTTTGGTTTAACCAACTTTTTTATATGATAAATGGTAGTATTTTGCAGGGCCACTGAAAAAAGTTTGGATTAACGGATCGTTTGGTTTAGCCGAGCTTGGTTTAACAAGGTTATACCAAGATTGCTCAATTAACATTGACATAGAGTATGATAGACAAAGATGTATAGACATATAAATGTATTTTATTCACAATTTCCATATAGACATATAAACATATACATCTATTTTATTCACAATTTCCATACACAATATACAAACATAAATTAAGCTGTTGGCAATAAGTGATTTTCATATACAACATGTAGATTAGATTAGTGTGTTTGAGCTGTATGCTCAGGCCAAGTCGGGGACTCCACCGTCAGGGACCGCTAGATGTAGTGAGGATGCTCTGTTCAGTTTTGTCATGGGCAGCAATGAGTTTGAATCCGCCGGTATTAGCTTGGTGTATGCTAGAATATGAGGTTCATCTCGTATTGCTGTTAACGCCTTGTCAAACTGCCTTTTGAATAATTGTGCATTGCAGTTTGATTGACTTCTTAGCTGGCATTGTATTGAAGAGCTGAACTCCCCGGACAAAAAGACTTCCTTCCCGCAGAGTCTTTCTTGACTGTGAGACTTTTGTATTTATGGCTGGAACCTTACAAAGTCTACCATATCATTTTGAATGATACATTGTTATGACAGGTGTACATAATTTGATATTTCTCACATTGACGTTCAATAGAGTACATTGTGAGGAATTGTAGTCTGTCCCAGTAATCCAGGCTCTCGGTATTTTTTATATATGATGTGAAGCTGCGGTGTAGCTCATGATTTTAGTTGTCGCTTCCTAGCCTGGCACTTGGCATTATTAGGACAGGGCAAGGACTGGTTGGCTCAGTGTCAGGATAATGTGATTGAGTGGGATATCAGGTCATGGTGCTTTCATCCTGGTCTCCCAGTGGGGCAGCATTATAAAGTCGCCATGAGTGCGCACTGTCACAAGTCGGTACCCATCCTGATATGACCTTAGATGTTGCTAGGACGTTAACAAGAATTTTAAATTTAAGAACTCATGATTTTTATTTCTTTTAACATGATTCTTTTTAAATAATGTTGTTAATGAAGCGATTCCTGTCTAAATCCGGTTTTGAACCTTGGTCGCTGCTATTACTATCGCCTAGCACACATGTAGACAATAAATGGGTTTTGGACGGTTTTCTTTTATTAAAACATGAGCCTACCTGAAGTACCCCTCTACCTGTGTGTGGGGGGTGAGTGGGTGAGTGTGTGTGTGTGGGTGTGTGGGTGGCAGGGTGTGTTGGTGTATGGGTCGGTGTGCGGGTGGGTGTGGGTGTGGGTGTGTGGGTGTCGTTGTGTGTGTGGACATGTGTGTGGGTGGGTGTGGATGTTGTCATGTATAATGCCTAATCCTATAGATTAGTTAATATTGTGAGGAGAAAAGAGAATTTGGAACATCTTCTATTCTTAGTAAAGAAGACAAGTAGTGATACACAAATATGTACTTATAACATATATTATCAATTACAAAGTGTACAGTTACATATAAATTCTCAATGGTATGATATTACACTCACAACTATCTGTGTAGTCCATATGGATGATTGATACACTCAGTCCTCTTGGTGCTTATTCTATGTCTCAGTTGCCTTGAGGAGTTGATGGATATAGATTATCCATTGTCTGTGAGCTGTAGCCAACCATACAGGTATAGAGTCTCAGTTGATGATCGATGTGCATGTCAGGCTAAGCAGCAGTGATGTGGGAAAAGGCAGACACAACAGTCACCAATCCTACTGATGGCCTTTGGTCAATGTTGTAGAAGCTTCGCGGTGTCTTGTGTAGTGGTGGCGTGGTGCGGCGGTGGCTCGGCAGGTGGCAATACATACTTGGGGCCCACGGTCCTGTACCTCAACCGGAGAGCAAAGCGGGATCCGGTGTCGTTGGCAACAGGGCAATGGGCGGTGTGTTGGTCCCATCGCAGGGTGGGTGGTCCAGGGCCAGCAGAGCTCCTGGACCGGGGTGTGGTTGGTGGGTGTGATTGGGTGGGGTGGGGAGGCTGATCGCTGAAAAAATGTATGTTCTGATGAATAAACTGTTTTGCCAACAACAATAAAATTGACGAATTCTGGGTTAGTACAAGATATTAGTTGTGAGATATGTGGCTGACTCGTGTATTGTGGGAGCTTCATGATTTCACTGGATACAAGTGTTGCTGCTACCATCTTGGCTTCCGTCCAATATCAGTAGTATTTAGAATTATAACAAGTTTATGACATATAAGTACCCCATATTTTACTTTGTTTGTTGCCATTTTACATCCTAGCAACATCTAAGGTCATATTAGGACCGGTACCGACTTGTCATAGTGGGCATTCATGATGACTTTATAGTGCTGCCCCACTGGGAGACCAGGCCACAGGAACCTTACCCCAATATCCCACACAGTCACATTATCCTGACACTGAGCCTAACCAGTCCTTGTCCTATCCTAGTAATGGCCAGCACCAGGCTGCTGTTGTCGCTCCTAATCATCTATTTGAAGAGTTCGGGTGCAAAATCTTGTCAACTCCAATCCGAAAATGTAATTAAAATAAAAGATTTGTACTTGAAGGTAATCTTAATACTCACTAATTTGACTTTGCTTGTGATGAAATGGCTATGGACCAATGAACGATAAAATAGGAATGTAAGGTGGTGTTCTCTGTGGCAGAGTGGTTAGAGTGTCTGACTCTTTTCGAAGAAAAACTCCTAATCTGAAGGTTGATGGTTTGATTCCCTGTGCCCCCTACCTCTGCCAATTTGGATTTCCATCGCTGTGTATAACTTACAGAGTCATCAAAGGCTGTTGCTCTCATACTGGGCGTAATCGATAAACACGATTCGGGTCACCCGAGTGATTCGGGTCACCTGAGTTGCTAGAATTTCAAATCGAATGCCGTGAGTGGAGTCGACAAATACACGTGCCGTGTGCAAAACGACCCGACCCCAGTAACCCACCTCTTGGCTGGGGTTTGCTAGGAACGATGATGTCACATTTGTGCTGTTACCATCCTGCATCATAATAGCTACCAGTACCAACCCGAGTCTGTAGGATGTGCGCATGCACCAAAAAGTGGCTTGGGTGACCCGAGTTGATTAATCGATTACGCCCCGTATGTCTATGTGGTGTGGGAGGCTAAAAATCCCTTGGGTCGGTAAAGGTGTAATCACAATGTATGAAAAAAGTAAAGTACAAAAATAGCCATTGCTCTGCCTGTGGTGATGCTATCAACATAATTCTGGTGTCTATACCTATGTTTTCAGGGTCTGCCTTCCACTTGAAGATGCTTTTAAAATGATGTAGGAGTTACTTATCCCATATCTAGGAGATATCCTACCTCTGACCCCTTCATGGCCCTTTCCAAAGTCTTAGGTATTTATTTCTAGATGAAGTGTCAAAAACAATTGATGTTCCCCAGGTGTCCTTATCAATAGATGGCAGCACCTGCCTTTGAAGTGATGAACTAATTAGGAAACATAATGATTGTCAAATCTTTAACAATTTCAGAACATGCCTGGCGTTTTATAGAGCAAAACCAGTGCTTACTTTTGACCAGCCTTTGTTGAAGGTTTTGTTTGTTTGTTTGTTGTTGTTTTACGTCCTAGCAACATCTAAGGTCTTATCAGGACGGGTACCGACTTGTGGCAGTGCGCACTCATGGCGACTTTATAGTGCTGCCCCACTGGGAGACCAGGCTGCCAGCACCATGACCAGCTATCCCACTCAGTCACATTATCCTGACACTGAGCCAATCAGTCCTTGCCCTATCCTAATAATGCCAAGTGCCTGCCTAAGAAGCGACAAGTATCAATTTTTGTTGAAGGTGATCAAGAGGACAGCACTCTACATTCAGTCATTTTAAGACTAGGGGGGGTTCCACACTCTGATGAGCTTCCTTGGTACCACAGGGCATTTGATGGTAGGAACAGGTCTTCAAGAGCTACTGGAAGTGATCTTCGCTGGAAACATGTATGTAAATAGGAGTAGGCTAGTCTAGTAATAAGAGTAGAACAAAATAAAATAATATATATATGCCAAGAAAATATAAAAAAACTAACATAGGCTACCAACCAATTATATATCTGCTACTGAAATGCAGGCAATCAAATACCTTATCAGCAGCTACTGTGTGGTAAGATAACACCAACATTACAACTGGCCAGCATTGGAAACAAGCCCGGGTACCCGGGCTTATATGCTATGGACAGTATAAATACAGCCCCAATGAAAAATATATATAACAAAAAGTGACAATGTTCTCTTGGAACTGGAAGCATTAGCGGACCTCTATAGTGATCTGGTTTCTGGTAAAACTATGATGCAGGAAGTTGAATCTTCTGTTGACTTACAGGCTCTATAAATGGAACTTGACAGATACACCGAAACACTAGAGTCAAAATACCTCACTACCAAACTATGGCTGAAATACATGGAAATACATGGAAATCGTCAACATCATGAGGGCAGTCATCCGATCTGAACGAACAGGGGAATGGTCTCTCCACCTGGGAACACTGCAGAAGATGCTACCATAGCTGGCAGCATCTGGCCATAACCTCTGCACTAATTCCCTATACATATACGTAATACAGATGAGCAGGTTGGAAGATTGATTGGTGGTTTCTTTACACTGTGTCGGCACCATAGGCCATATTCATGGCAAGAATGTTTGTTGTTAATTCAACCATCGCCTTTACATATATTGTAAAAGCATACAATTAATCATGTGTCAATAGACACTTATGGATTTTTAAAACTCACAATCATATAATTTGTGGTCAAGGTAAATAAAATAGATGAAATAATTAATTGATAAAAATTGTTTTAATAAACTATAAACTATATGAAGTAGTACAGATGAGCTGTTCTCAAAAAGGCTAAAATGTCTTCTTGTTTTACTTTAGTAAAAAGGTCATGCATGCTGTTTGCAGTGTAAAATTGTTGGCACAGTGCCATAAAATCCACACAGTTTAGTCAGGTTACCCCCATATATGACATGAGGAATCATCCAATACCATTTTAAATACTTCCATATGAAAGATTGTCCCTGAAAACATAGGAAATTGGGTTATTTTCATTAATTAATCTCGAAAATTGACCGAGTTTTGCCAATCTGAAAATGTTGCAGTTTAATGGAAAATGAGTTAAAATCGTCAACTTTCATCCACAAAATTCATTATGTTCCACTCCAAAGATTTTACAAGACTTTTGATATGTTATAGGATAGACTTATTCTATACAGATACAAGTGGTTTCGTTTCTGTTGCAATTAGTTTTTGCTTCCTAGCCTGGCGCTCGACATTATTAGGATAGGGCAAGGACTGGTTGGCTCAGTGTACGGATAATGTGACTGAGTGGGATATCAGGTCATGGTGCTGGTGGCCTGGTCTTCCAGTGGGGCAGCAGTATAAAGTCGCCATGAGTGCGCACTGTCACAAGTCGGTACCCGTCCTGATATGACCTTAGATGTTGCTAGGACGTAAAACAAAAACAAACAAACAATACTGTATATTGACTGGACTAAATTGGGAGGAAATGTTTAATTGTGCCTGATTTCCAGGGGGAAATGCAGCGCCATCTAGTGAACTATTCCGGAACTAAAACTGTTGACCAAGACTCTGGCTGCTCGGACGTAAAATATATTAAATGTTCATTTAAACAACATTTAGTTTACTCCGAGTGCCTGGGACTGCAAACCCCCAGTGAAGCTTCAACAATATGTAGGGTTACCAATATAGGTATGCTTAGGCCGTGTATCCAAAGACTGCTTGCTCCCTGTGGCGTGTTCCCTTGTTCCCTTGTTCCATGTTCGCGTGTGACCTTGTGATGCGCCACACAGACAATGAACATGCTCATTCTCTCTATGTTCCCAGTCAGTACATTACATGTACCGTGTGCAAGGCTATACGGTCCCTGGGTCCAACCTATGGAAACACTGTAAAATATTCCGATATTCGGCAGAGGGGAATGTAATTGTTTTATATGTTATTCGGTATGCCTAGCCAGGTGAGCTAAGTTGTATATATATGTACATATATATATATATATATATATATTTATATATATATATATATTGGTTGGATTATAGCTGAGTTTCATCAAAGACCCTATAATACTAAGACGGCTCACTCCCTATCTCTGCCATGGTAATGTAAATTTTGCAGTTCCACCTTGTGGTGGGTTTGATCAGCCCGGCTCTGGTTGGTGTTTCACATGTAAACACATACAATTATATTATACATGAGATAGGTAAGTATGAATACACATAAATATGAAATTGCTATGAACAAATACACATCAGCATCAGCATCGTCATCATCGCCATCATCACACATCTTTCACATTCATATATACATTTATACATATAATATAGCACCTGTTTAACCAAGAGAACAGCCAGCGCACCAAGTGGTGGGTTTGATCATTTTGATTACACCATACGGCTGAGTGAGCCGTCTTAGTATTATAGGGTATTTGGTTTCATGTGGTTGGACATAGTGAGTGCAGGCAGGCCTGAGTGTAGTTGCACTCAGGACATGGCCCTTCTGCCTGAGTAGGGGTCAACACAATCAGGCTGTGAGTAGCAGCCAGGTCAAGGTTGGTTGTGGCCAGGCAGCCACTGGCAGTGGGCAGACTACTAGGTGGCCATGGAGACCAAAAATGCTGTTCTCCTATTGGGTGACAGGGGTGGTGTGACAACCTACCAGGGAGCCTTGGAACTATTTAAATAAAGATAGCGGGCTTGCTCTCTCTTCCTTCTCTTCACTCTTACTTTCTCTTTCTTCTTGTCTGTATTGTTTTTCTTTATAGCCTATTTGCACAGCCACAGACCCGGTTACCAACTCTACAACAGGTTGATTGTCTGTGTGGCCCAGCACAATGTCACAAGCGAACACGTAGCACGAGAACACGTCACAAGAGAACAAGCGAACACGGAACAAGAGAACACGTCACTCGGGAACAGTCTATGGATACATGGCTTAAGACATAAAGACATTATTAACATAGTCAATACATTATCATCATCAAGCTCTTAACCTAAGCGGGTCGTTGGGGCACCACCGATGACACTGCAACCAGTTTTCTCTAATTTTCCGCTGTTCTTCACTGCCCTCTGGGCATTGCCAAACTCCAGCCATGTTCATTCCCCGATGTTGTCTTCCCACCTCTTCCTTTACCCTCCTTGTTTTCTTCCCCCCTTTCACTGTGCCTTGCAAAATGGCTTTCACCAGACTTGACGACGTAAATATGGCCATACAACTGCATTGTATGTCTCGTTACGATTGTCAGGAGCAGGACGTAACTCAGGTGGTAGAGTGTCCGCCTGTGAAGGTGTGGATCATCCGATCGATCCTACTCACTGGATCCATTTGCAGTTTGGGCTATTTTCTGTTCCAACCAGTGGTCCGCAACTGGTTCATCAAATGCTGTGGTATGTGCTGTCCTGTCTGTGGGAAATGGCATTTAATAGACCCCTTACTGCTAATCGGAAAGAGTAGCCTATGTGGCGGCAGTGGGTTTTTCCTCCAAAGAAATATGTCAGAACGACCATATGTTTGACATCCAATAGCCGATGATAAAAATCAATGTGCTCTAGAGGCGTTGTTAAATAAAAGAAGCTTTACTTTTACTTTACGATCGTCATGGGATTTGTGCGTGGTCCAGTTGATGTTGGCATGGACTTCCTCATTGCTAACATGGTATTTGTATGAGATGTGTAGCGTCTTGTGGCACAACCTCATTTCAATTTGTTTGTAGACATTGACACAGTGGGTAGACACTACGGACCTGCATCCTGGGGTAGGAGGGTGCTCTCTGTGACGGAGTGGTTAGAGTGTCTGACTTTTTTCTAGGTCGGACTCCTAATCTGAGGGTTGGTGGTTCGATTCCCCATGCCCCCACCTCTGCCAATTTGGATTTCCACCACTGTGTATAACTTACAGCGTCATCAAAGGCCAGTTGCTCTCATACCATGTCTATGTGGTGTGGCAGGTTAAAAAGTGTTGAAGTGCTGCTGGCTTTTGCAAGTTACCAGCAGCACTCTCTCGGGGAGAAAATAGAGGTCTCACACCGGCATGCCCATACAGGCGCAAGACTATTTGTCCCTGCACTGGCTGGTCGGGAGAGGTTGGGAGTTCCAGACATCAACCGCCCTTGATGCTGCCATTGTGATACATACATACACACATACATACATACGCACATACATACACATGTACATATGTAAATACATACATACATACATAGGCACATACATAAATATATACCAGAACGGTTAAACATGCATACATACACACATACATACATTCACACATACAAACACACACACATACATACACACATATATACACACATACATACACACGTACATAGAGACTTACATACATACATAAATGCATACATACCAGAATGGTTGAACATGCAGACATACATACATACACACGGTTCAAAGTAGGAGACAGGGGAGGTGAAATATTGTGATCCGCCAAACTTGGCCTTGAGTTTGTTTAATTGCACATGAAGTGACGGTGCACCTGAAAAAAGGAAAGTAAAGGAAAGGAAAAGCTGATAATAGTTAGTGGGCTCCGTTGATGTTGTTTTCTCATCGATTTGACTTTTGGTAAATATTTTATTCCGCACAATATATACATTTTCAGCACTGAGGTGCTGGTCGTCCAGTCATGGGAATTGCATTGTAGTCAGGTAGGGTAGATTAATCAACTACAGTGGGTCAGTATATATATATATATATGATGTATAGCGCTTTATGTAAGCATAAAGATACGTAAGGGAATTATTATCATATTGTTATACTCCGGTATACGCAGCACTGTACGGTGGTGCCACCTGCAGCCCTCCTCATCTCCACCCGATGTTGACAAGACAGTGTCAGTCACATTGTATGATCTTTGTACAAATAGGCCAAGAGCAATAGTATGAGTATGCGCATTTGGGACGTAGCCCAGGTGGTAAAGTGTCCACCTGTGAAGGTGTCGGTAATCTGATTGATCCCGCTCATTGGACCCATTTGCAGTTTGGGCTCTTTTTTTACGTTCGAACCAGTGGTCCATAACTGGTTCATCAAAGGCTGTTGTAATATATGTAATACGAGATGTCGCGTGTGGGCGATAGAGTGGGTAGCCCGAGTGAGGGTCACGTGAAGCGCGGAGAGAGGAACTAATAATAAACCACTTGTGTCCTGGTTGTCGTGGCGTTCACTTGTTGTCTCTACATGGTGTCAGATATAGAAGAACAAACAAGATGGCGCTCACAGGCTTAAAGCCACCGGGTCCTCTAAGTTTAGAGGGCAACATGGCGTTGAACTGGCGTGAATGGTTACATTCATATGACATTTACGCCATAGCTTCAGGTGCGTCAAACAAAGCAGAAAAGGTGCAATGCTGCATTTTTCTGCATGTAGCAGGTAAGGAGGCTCAAAAAGTGCATTTGAACTTTAAATTGGATGACAGTGAACAAGACAAGATTGCACCACTGATTGAGGCGTTCAGAAAATACTGCACAGGCCACACCAATGTGACAGTAATAAGATATAATTTCAACTCCTACAACCAGACAACAGAAAGTATGGACACTTACATGCGGCAATTACAGCATCGTATACACTTATGTGACTATGGCAGTTTGGAGGATTCCATGTTGTGTGACCGGTTAGTGTGTGGAGTGAAGGACTATAAACTACGAGAAAGACTCTTACAGACACCGAACCTGACGTTAGACCAGTGTCGAGATATGTGTAGACTAAATGAGAATAGTCAAGACCAGTTAACAGAAGCAACGACTGGCATTGCTGAGTGTGTCGATTTCGTCAGAAAACGCCCAACTACGAGTGCAAGTCAGTCCCGATATGCGTCAGTGACGCCACGTGGTCGGACAGAGCGGCCACCGACATTCAACCAGTCAAAGGTACAGTGCAACAAGTGCGGGTACTATCATGCGGTAGACCAGTGTCCTGCTCGAGACAAGCCATGTCTCTATTGCAAAAAGTTAGGACATTTTCAGAAAGTTTGCAGAGCGAAGAACCGCAATAAGTCATATGTAGGCGAAGTCAAAGTAGACAACGAACAACAGCAAGAGACACATGACCAGCCCGACAGTGACAGCGACGAGCTGTACATCGGGGAGGTGTCATGTCCCGAAGGCGGAAATAACCAACTGTGGTTCACGACTGTATTGCTAGAAAATGAATATGTAGACTTCAAACTCGACACAGGGTCACAGGCCAACATAATACCAAAGAGCGTTTATGTGAAACTTCGAAACACTGTCTTACACCCATCATCAAGTGTCCTGGTAACGTACTCAGGTCATCGTATCATCCCCGAGGGTGAAGTCCACACAACCATAGAAGGAATTGATGTGCGGTTTCAAGTCACTGCGGAGGGAACCCCAATCCTCGGGAGGGACGCCTGCGTGCAGTTGCAACTCATCAAGCGGGGGCGCCTTGTTGGAGTCAAGCGTGGCAGAGTGCGGCAACTGCAGTCCGAGCGTCAGAAGACAGTCCGTGCGTCAACGGACGAGCTACAGAATATCAACGCTGAAGCTAACAACCTGGTAAAAAAATATAATGATATCTTTGTAGGGCTAGGGACTATTAAAACAGATGCCAATATTTTTATTGATAACAATGTAACCCCCTGTGTAGACCCACTGCGTAGAATTCCCCATGCTGTAGCAGACCAGGTCAAAGACGAGATAGACAAGATGCTTAAATTAGGGGTAATTGTACCGCAAGTAGAGCCCACCCCGTGGGTCAGTTCCATCACAGTAGTGCGCAAACCTAATAAAATTCGAGTCTGCCTCGACCCAACAAAGTTGAACATAGCCATTTTGCGCACGCCCTACCCGACACGAACGATAGAGGAGGTTATTGCGAAAACAGCTGGAGCTAGGTATTTCTCAGTGCTAGATGCGAATAGTGGCTACTGGCAAATTGAGTTGAATAAACGAAGTTCAGAATTGTGTACATTCAACACACCGTGGGGGAGGTATCGATATACACGTCTGCCGTTTGGCATTAAAACGGCTGGAGACATTTTTATTAATGAGATGAACGAAATTTTAAAGGAGTTGCCTGGAGTAAACGTAGTCACAGATGACATACTCATTTACGGTAAAACAATAGAAGAGCATAATCGAAATTTGGAAGGAGTTTTCATCAGAGCACGACAAGCAAATTTAAAGTTAAATCCTAAAAAATCCAAAATTTGTCAGACACAAGTCAACTACGTAGGGCATGTATTAACACAAGCAGGGTTAAAGCCAAATGCTGAGAGGCTACAAGCCATTGTAGACATGCCTACACCCACGGATAAGGCGGGTATCCAACGGTTTTTGGGAATGGTAGGCTACGTAAGCAAATTTATACCCAAATTCTCGGAAATAACCAAACCGTTGCGAACAGTGCTAGAAAAAAATACAGCATGGCACTGGCAATATGAGCAGGACCAAGCGTTTGCCTTATTAAAAAAGTTACTGATAACTGCCCCAGTTCTAAACTATTACGATGTAAAAGAACCTATTACAATTCAAGTTGACGCATCAAAATCCGGGTTGGGTGCCACATTGTTCCAAAACAGCAGGCCAGTGGCCATGGCGTCCAAAGCTCTGGACGAGACACAGTCCAAGTATGCGGTGATCGAAAAAGAGTTGTTAGCCATATGTTTCGGGTGCGTTAAGTTCCATGAATATGTGTTTGGTAAACTAATTTTGATTGAAACGGACCATAAACCACTGGTGAGAATCATGAGTAAACCATTACATTTGTTGTCAGCTCGTATGCAGCGCATGCGAATGCGGCTGCAAAACTATAATATAGTGGTAAAACATATTAACGGATCCGAAATGTATTTTGCAGATGCCTTGTCAAGAGCGCACGGTGCAACTACTGAACCACAAAACCTGTTCGACAAAAGTATGTCAATAGCAAGTATCGACGTGTCTCGCGCCCTGTTAAAACACATTGAACTAGAAACGAAAACTGACGAAACTCTGCAGAAAGTTGTCAAAATAGTAAATGAGGGATGGCCAACGAGTAACATAAATCTGTCCAATGACGTAAGGCCTTTTTATGGATTTCGAGACGATATAACCTTCAGTAACAATGTTCTACTGAAAGGCACCCAAATTGTCATACCACATACGTTGCGCCCAGTAGTTTTGGAATTAGTACACGAAACGCACATGGGAATTGTGAAGTGCAAACAGTTTGCCCGGGACCACGTATTCTGGCCGGGTATGAGTAAACAAATACAGGATAAAGTAGGCCAGTGTGTCATTTGCCAGCAATACAGAAATACACCTAATGCAGAGCCGATGATTTCCCATCACATTCCCAACAAGCCATTCGAGAAAGTAGGAACAGACCTTTTTGAAATAGAACACAAAACATTTCTAATTATCATTGACTACTATTCCAAATTCCCTGAAATACGTCAATTAAATTCGACAAGTTCAGCGAATGTAATTAAAGCACTCTCAGAAATTTTCGGTATACATGGAATACCGAAAATAGTAATATCGGACAATGGTCCACAATTCAGCAGTAGTGAATTTCGTAATTTTGAAGCAGAATATGATTTCAAACATATCACTTCAAATCCCCACTACCCGCAAAGTAACGGGCAAGTGGAGCGCTACGTGCAGACCGTAAAAAATTTGATAAAAAAAGCACTAGCCAGTAACATGAACTACAACTTAGCGCTTCTAAACTACCGTAACACGCCTTTAGAAACGCTAAATGCATCACCAGCTCAATTGCTAATGAGCAGAAGGTTAAATTCAAAATTACCTACGATTGACAGAAAATTAAAACCTGAAGTGCAAAAGTCTAAAGTCGATGACTTCAAGAAAATTCAAGAGAGACAACGAAAGTACTACAACAAACACGCAGCAAAACCACACAAACAATTGAGCGTACATGATCAAATTCGGTATAGAACACATGAGGGTAAATGGGCAACCGGGCGAATCACCAAAGCAAACTACCCAAACACACGTGACTATGAAATACAAACCGAGAACGGGAAAATACTAAGAAGAAATCGAATTCATTTGTTCAAAATTCCGAACATCCAACTTGACAAAGAAATGATACAATAAAAACATGCAACAGGCCAATTAGTAAGTAATAACCGACCCAAAGTAAATGGTTATGTAACCAGGGGCGGACGAACATGCAAGAAACCAGATCGATTAGGCGTGGCTGAAGTCAGATGATATTAATAGGAGTAATTAGTGTAGCCGGCGACAACTGACTTAGCTGAATAACAATCCAATGCCATGCAGTGCAGCTTGACCTGCCAAGGGGGCGACTACCATGATAGTATCAACTAACATAAAAATAGTCTGCCACAGCACGGAAAAACAATTGACACCGGCAAAGCATAATTGCCAACCACGTGTACAAAGAAATGGTATGATTGAAAGTAGTTGTTGGACTAACATAGAAATAAGTATTTCAGACATTGAAACCAAGTATTCGATGCGGTAAACGAGTAATATAAAAATGATAATGTTAACGATGTGTAATAATCCGCGACAAACCAAGACGTTAGCAAGTCAGACCAAAATACACACAGACAATCCGTGTGTGGTCTTTACGATAATAATTTTGTTATTTCATAGTTTTTTTTTAAAGTTTTTTTTTCCCTTCATGTTAGTCGTAAGAATTTTTGCCATGTTAATTACTGATGTAACTCGGCATAGATAACAAACTTGACGACAGACTGAAGATGTTGCACGATATTCTGTTACCATGATGTTAGTACAATAAGAATGTTATTTCATTGATTAATTGACACACAGTTCTCTGTTCTCCTTAAAGAAAAAAAAAGGGAGATGTAATATATGTAATACGAGATGTCGCGTGTGGGCGATAGAGTGGGTAGCCCGAGTGAGGGTCACGTGAAGCGCGGAGAGAGGAACTAATAATAAACCACTTGTGTCCTGGTTGTCGTGGCGTTCACTTGTTGTCTCTACAGCTGTGGTATATGCTGTTCTGTCTGTGGGAAAGTTCATATACAAGACCCCTTGCTGCTTATCGGAAAGAGTAGTTTATGTGGCGGCAGCTGGTTTCCTCCAAAGAAATATGCCAGAATGACCATATATTTTAAGTCCAATAGCCGATGATAAAAATCAATGTGCTCTAGAGGTGTTGTTAAATAAAACAAGCTTTAATTTATGTATAGCCATTCAAATATTACATAAGCTATTTTTGTCAAAATTAGGTACCCACCTACCTACCCCGTTTGTAACGCCCCGTGGCACTAGGCCATACGCCACATAACGCTTGGATCTACACACACACACCTACCCCCAAGGCGTTACGCGATATTCGAATGGCCCCTGACCAGGTAGGGGCCACGTCTTGGATTTCAAAACGTCTTGAAAAATCAAGACGTTTTGAAAAACCAAGACAGTTTACATATAGAAACAAATAGGGGTGACCTGTCACAGTCTGCCACTACTTTAATATTGAGGATGGAACCTAACAAAATACATCATTAAAATGGCAATAAGTAGCTCTTCAAAGTTCCTATGAAGAAAATGCTCCTGTCTATTGTATGTTAATAATATTCAATTAAAACTACATTAAAATAAAAAGATAATCTTATTTTGCCTATAACATTGTGCTGTTTTTATTCTGGAATTAGTCATTTTTACTGGTGAAACACCATGGTCTATTTAAACCAGTATTTTTCTTAGAATCAAAATCATGGACATAGTTAATGAGAAATAACCAACAATATGAACAAATCATGATGAATAGCATCATATATGCCATTACTCTAATGTACACAGGCAGATGGGTTGTTGTTTTAGCAGTCTACTACACAAGGATGGCCACTGGAGTTGGGTGTGGGTGTGGGTTGGGTGTGGGTGTGTGTGGGTGTGTGTGTGGGTGTGGCTGTGGGTGCAAAGTGGGATTGCTCTCTGTGTGGTATATCCACCATACAATATGTGTATGTGCATATACAGACAGAATATACATGTATATATATATATGCATATATATATATATATGCATATATAGGCATAATTATAAACATATAGTGATATACACGCATATATGTGCATATATATGCATATGTACACATATGTACATGTAGATATGTATATATACACATATATATGCATATATATATGCATATATACGCAAGAATACGCATATATACGCATATATACGCATATATACACATATATATACGCATATATACATATATATATGCATATATATGTATATATATGTGTATATATGCACATATATTCACATACATACATGTAGGTATGTATATACACACATATATACATGTATATATGTGTATATATGGGCATCTATATGTGCATATATATACATATATGTATGGATATACTGGTACTGGTTGTACCCTTATCCTCAAACTTAAAAACAAGGTTTGGCAGCAGTCATGGCTCAATGACCATGACCCACATCCCCACTAAGTTTTTCAGTTACTCAGTTTACAGATGCATCCCCACCCTAGCTTCTTTGTGTTGGTGCCACCCTGTCAGCCATATAGACCAGGTTAGTGGTAGTCATGCATGGTTGCCCCACCTGACACCTCCCCCACCACCCACACACACAAAGTAAGACAATAGCCACACAGCAACACTGGTCTGCCATCCACACCTCCACCAGCCCACGTGTAGCCACACCATGCTGGTCAATGATGATGTGGTGATATTTATTTAAATTTTATTGTATTTATATTTAAATTGATTTTTTATTATCCTTACTTTTTAATTTTTTTCAGATTATTTCTATCCACATTTCTTTGCTCATTATTCACATGCTGTCAAGACCTCCCAGCATTCTGCCACCAATTGGACCACTCTGGGATTAGCAGTTCCTCATTAGCTCAGATGGCAGAGTGTTGGTCTCAAGATTAGAGGGTAACTGGTTCGAATCTTGGAACTAGAATACCTTTTTTGTAAAGAATGTCTTAATAATTTTTTTTTAAATGCACAATTATATTAATATTAGTCAAATTTACCGGGCTTGACTTTACCCCGGGTCGACTTTACCCCGGGTCGACTTTAGCCCAGCTCGACTTTACCCCGGTTTGAGTTTACCCCGGCTCGACTTGATGTTACCCGCCTCGACTTTACCTGGCTCGACGTGACCCGCCTCGATGTTACCTGGCTCGACGTGACCCGTCTCGATGTTACCCACCTCGACGTTACCCGCCTAAATGTTACCCGACCCAACTTTACCCGATCCAACTTTACCTGACCTGACTTTACCCGACCTGACTTCACCCGACCTGAGTTCACCCGACCTCACTTTACCCGACCACACTTTACCCGACCACACTTTACCCGACTCAACTTTACCTCACCTCACTTTACCTGACCCGAGTTTACCTGACCCGAGTTTACCTGACCCAACTTTACCTGACCACACTTTACTCGACCACACATTACCCGGCCCGACTTTACCTCATCTCACTTTACCTGACCTGAGTTTACCTGACACGAGTTTACCCGACCCAACATTACTCGACCTGATGTTACCCACCTGGACTTTACGTTGAGGCGGGTAACGTTGAGGCGGGTAACGTTGAGGCGGGTAACGTCGAGGCGGATAACGTCGAGGCGGGTAACGTCGAGGCGGGTAACGTCAAGACGGGTAACGTCGAGGCGGGTAACGTCGAGGCCGGGGGGTTTTTTTAACGTGAGGCGGGTAAGTCGTGGCGCGGTAACGTCGAGTCGGTAACGCCGGAGGCGGGTAACGTCGAGCCCTGCGCTACGCTAGCCCTGCAGATATTTATGTCGAGGCGGGTAACGTCGAGGCGGGTAACGTCGAGGGGGGTAACGTCGAGGCGGGTAACGTCGAGGCGGGTAACGTCGAGGTGGGTAATGTCGAGGCGCGTAACGTCGAGTCGGGTAACGTCGAGGCGGGTAATGTCGAGGCGGGTTACGTCGATGCGGGTAACGTCGATGCGGGTTACGTCGATGCGGGTTACGTCGATGCGGGTAATGTTGAGGCGGGTAACGTCGAGGTGGGTAACGTCACACCTCGAGGCGGGTAACGTCGAGGCGGGTAAAGTCAAGGCGAGTATGTCGAGGCGAGTAACGTCGAGGTGGGTAACGTCGAGGCGGGTAACGTCGAGGCGGGTAACGTCGAGGCGGGTAACGTCGAGGCAGGTTACGTCGAGGCGGGTAGCGTCGAGGCGGGTAATGTTGAGGCGGGTAACGTTGAGGTGGGTAACGTCGAGGCGGGTAACGTCGCACCTCGAGGTGGGTAACATCGAGGCGGGTAAAGTCAAGGCGGATAACGTCGAGGTGAGTACGTCGAGGCGGGTAACGTCGAGGCGGGTTACATCGAGGCGGGTAACGTCGAGGCGGGTAATGTTGAGGCGGATAACGTTGAGGCGGGTAATGTTGAGGCGGGTAACCTCACGCATCAAGGTGGGTAACGTCGAGGCGGGTAAAGTCGAGGCGGGTAACGCCGAGGCGGCTAACGTCGAGGCGAGTAATGTCGAGGCGGGTAACGTCGAG
The DNA here is from genome assembly GCA_030323885.1 of Branchipolynoe longqiensis. NCBI lineage: Eukaryota > Metazoa > Annelida > Polychaeta > Phyllodocida > Polynoidae > Branchipolynoe > Branchipolynoe longqiensis. Next base: position 65,381 of record JASIRB010003515.1, on the reverse strand, counting down.
GCGGGTAATGTCGAGGCGGGTAATGTCGAGGTGGGTAACGTCGAGGCGGGTAACGTCGCGAGGCGGGTAACGTCGAGGTGGGTAACGTCGAGGCGGGTAACGTCGAGGCGGGTAACGTCGAGGCGGGTAACGTCGAGGCGGGTAACGTCGGGGCGTGTAACGTCGAGGCGGGTAACGTCGAGGCGGGTAACGTTGAGGCATGTAATGTCGAGGCGGGAAACATCGAGGCATGTAACGTCGAGGCAGGTAATGTCGAGGCAGGTAACGTCGAGGCGGGTAACATCGAGGTGGGTAACGGCGAGCGGGGTAAAGTGTAGTCGGGTAAAGTCATGTCGGGTGAACTCGGGTCGGGTGAACTCGGGTCAGGTGAAGTCGGGTCAGGTGAAGTCGGGTCGACTGAAGTCGGGTGGGGTGAAGTCGAGTCAGGTGAAGACGAGTCGGGTAAAATTGACCTGGGTAAAGCTGATCCGAGTAAAGCAGAGCCGTGTAAAGCAGAGCCGGGTAAACCTGAGCCGGGTAAAGTAGAGCCGGGTAAAGCCCAGTCAGATAACTTCGAGCAATGTCGAGTTAGGTAAAGGCATATTTATTAATATTGATATAATTACGCATTACAAAAAAAAGTAGTATGACATTCTTTAAAAAAAAAAGTAGTATGACATTCTTTTAAAAAAAAGTATTGCAGTTCCAAGATTCGAACCGGTTACCCTCTGATCTTGATACCAACCCTCTGCCATCTGAGCTACAGAGGAAGTGTAACCCACAGTGGTCCAACTGGTGGCAGATTGCTGGGAGGTCCTGAAAGCATGTGAATAACGAGCAATCAATATGGCTAGGAATAATATGAACAAAATTCAATAGTAAGGATAATAAAAAATAAATTTGAAAATAAATTCAATAAAATTTTAATAAATATCACCACATCATCATTGATTCATGAGTGACCAGTATGGTGTAGCTAGAAGTGGGCTGGTGGGGGTGTGGGTTGCAGACCAGTGTTGCTGTGTGGCTATTTTCTTACTTTGTGTGTGTGAGGGGGGGGGGGGTAGGAGGCATCAGGTGGGGTAACCCCTAGCCTGGCCTGTCTGGCTGTCAGGGTTACCCCAACACAACTGTTTAACTGATAAACTTAGGGTGGATGTGGGTCATGGTCATTGAGGCATGACTGCTGCCAAACCTTGTTTTTAAGTTTGAGGATAGGGGCACTACCAGTAACAGCACATACTGGGAGCACCCCCCTCCAACCCCATCCCCAACTTGTGGGCAAGAGAGTGAAAGGGTGTGTTGTGGAAGTGAGTTTGGTAAGAGGGGGCATAGACCTTGGAGGAGTATGCTATTTATATAATAACCAGAAATGATGTACACAATTATGTTATTGTTTAAAAGAATTGTCTATGGCACTGAAAATTCTGCATATATGTGTATATAGTCACATATATCCACATAAATGTATGTATATGGATATAATTATGCATATATATGCTTAGAAACATTCTGTTATATACATATATGCATAGATACTGATATGCAAATATATGAGTATATATGCATATATACACATATAAACGCATATTTACACATATATATGCATATATAGACACGTATATATGTGTATATATGCAGATATACACATATATATGAGTATATATACACATATATCCACATATATGGGTGTATATGTATATAATTATGCATATATATGCTTAGAAACATACCATTATATACATATACATATGCATAAATACTTATATGTGAATATATCATTATATGTGTATATATGCGCATATATACACATATAAATGCACATCCACACATATATATGCAAATATATGTATATATGCATATATCCACATATATATATGTGTATATACATATATGCACATATATATGAGTATATATGCACATATATCCACATATATCCACATATATGGGTGTATATGTATATAATTATGCATATATATGCATATATATCTGTGTGCATATACATATATATATATATATGTATGTGTGTATATGCACATACATATATACTGTGTGGTGGATATACCACACAGAGAGAAATCCCACTCTGCACCCACACCCACACCCACACCCAGTGGCCATCCTTGTGTAGACTGCTAAAACAACAACCCATCTGCCTGTGTGTACATTAGAGTAATGGTTTATATGATGCCATACATCATGATTTGTTCATATTTTTGGTTACTTCTCATTAACTATGTCCAGGATTTTGATTCTAAGAAAAGTACTTTCTTAAACAGACCATGGTTGGTCACCAGTAAAAATGAATAATTCAAGAATACAAGCAGTAACATGTTATAGGCAAAATAAGATTATCTCTTTATTTTAATGTAGTTTTAATTAAATATTATGAACATACTATTCACAGGAGCATTTTCTTCATAGAAACGTTGAAGAGCTACTTACACCTATTCCAATGATATATTTTGTTAGCTTCCATTCTCAATATTAAAGTAGTTGCAGACTGTGACAGCTCACCCCTCTTTGTTTCTATATAAAAACCGTCTTGGTTTATCAAGACGACTTGAGAAACCAAGCCGTTTTGATTTCCTAGTGGTAGCCTCTACCTGCTGACTTGGCCTTGCAGACTGATGTGTATTTAATCTTTAATAGACAGCACCTCAGCAGCAGCGGTGGGCGGTTACTTACTAAGGGAGTTCCCGATCTGTAACAGACACTCGTCACAAACAGGAATATACCGGTGTCGCAGTTTCTGCCGTCCGCCAGTTTCGCGGTATGCATCGCTTCTGCGCATGCGTCAAAATCGAACAGCATCGTCACTAACCTTATAAATTTAATATAATGTTTTTGGTAAAGATGTTTTCTATATGCGTACCAAGCGATTTGTTTCTGGGTGGTGTGGTTTTAGAAATATTTCACTTTTTCTGTATTTTCTGTATGAAGATTGCTCACGACCATTGACAATGCCTTGAGTTTGACGGTACGCGCAGTGAAAAACATTAGTTTTAATCAAAATTAATAGAAATCAAGAACCCTAACCTTATCATTTTAATATAATCTTTTTGGTAACGATGTTTTCTATATGTGTACCAAGCGATTCGTTTCTAGGAAGGTGTGGTTTTAGAGATATTTCACTTTTTCTGATGGAGATTGCTCACGGCCATTGACAATGCATTTGAGTGTATGCATACCGCAGAAACTGGCGGACGTCGAAAACTGCGACACCGGCGCGCTGCAGATCGCTCAGTGGCTGAACGCGCTGCGCTGGACGCGTGACGTGCGCCGTGTGTTTGCAGCTTTCTCCGCAGGCGCGCACTCAGATTGGCATCATCAAACACCGACCACCCAACGCCACGCCACGCCACGCCACGCCACGCCACAACGCGCCACGCCACGCCACAACACGCCACACCACACCACGCCACGCCACGCCACACTCGCCACACCATGCCACACCACGCCACATCACGCCACACCACGCCACACCACCCCACACCATGCACAACACGCCACAACACGCCACAACACGCCACAACACGCCACACCACGCCACGCCACACCACACCACACCACGCCACACCACGCCCACCACGCCAACCACGCCACGCCACGCCACGCCACGCCACGCCCCACCCACGCCACGCCCACGCACACACGCCACACCACGCCACACCACGCCACACCACGCCACACCACGCCACACCACGCCACACCACCCCACACCACCCTGCACCATGCACAACACGCCACAACACCCCACAACATGCCACAACACGCCACAACACCCCACAACACGCCACCCCACACCACCCCACACCACGCCACACCACGCCACACCACGCCACGCCACACCACGCCACACCACGCCACACCACGCCACACCACGCCACACCACGCCACCCCACGACAAACCACGCCGCGCCACTCGAACCCAGTCCCCTGCTGGAGACAAACGGAATTAATCCAGAGGGCGCCACTCTCTCACTGCGGACTGCCCAACACCAACTGGTCCCTGGCTCTTCGCTTAATAGGCGAGTGAGTGGACTGACGGACGGACGGGTGGCGGCGCTGTGCGAGTGTGGTGGCGGGCTGGCTTTGGTCACGTGCTGACCGTTCTATTTATACATCCGCTCACTCTCCAAGCGGACTTCGGGCGGTGGCGGTGTAAATATGGAGTGGAGAGCGAGTCTGAGACTGGTGAGATCTCTTCTTGTCGCGCTCGCTTGTAGCGCGTTGACGTGTTGAGCCACTGACGTAGCGTCACGTCACACCACGTCATCTCACGTCATATCACGTCATATCACGTCATCTCACGTCAAGTATTACTGACGGGAAAACGTCATCGAACTAATTTGGGAAATGACACTTTACAGACGGAAGCGACCACATGCCGAGAGTAGAGACATGATGCCTTGTAAATAGGAGATTCATCAGACTACTGTCACTGGCACTGTAGCTGTCACTGGCACTGGCACTGGCACTGGCACTGGCACTGGCACTGGCACTGGCACTGGCACTGGCACAGACGTCACATGATATCAACTGATGACAGATGATGCATCACATCATTTGATAGACAGATAGGCAGATATACAGACAGATCGATACATCTTAAACATTGGAGAGGACACCCACAATTGTATGACTTCAGGGCTCCGTTGACCTCCATATGTCTGCAAACAAAATAGTTCTTTTTTACCATAACGAACTGGCATTAGAGGCCCAATAGGGCCTGGATCAGCCAGATGAGGATCTGTAAAGTTAATCTTACGTCACTGACGAGATACCTGCCATCTAACTGACGTAAGAAAAACTATCTGATCTAAACTGATAAAGATGTGTTGATCATGTGACTATCCAAACAGATGTCAAGTCCCTGATGGATACGCCACTTGACAGATATAAACACATCACGTGACCGACACAGATATATCACGCGCCCGATATAGATCGATATATCACCTGATGGAAAGATGTGGATAGAAATCCAATGTGGGCTTGATAGAGATGTTTCGGCACTTCTATAGCTGTGTTCGATTCCCGGTCGAGTCAAACCAATGACTTAAAAATGTTTACTTATCGCTTCCTAGCCTGGTGATCGGCATTAGTAGAATAGGGCAAGGACTGGTTAGCTCAGTGTCAGGATAATGTGATTAATATGGGATATCGGGTCATGGTGCCAGCGGCCTGATTTCCCAGTGGTCATCATGAGTCGTCATGAGTGCGCACCTTCACAAGTCGTTACCCGTCCTGATATGACCTGAGATGATGCCAGGACGTAAAACTCCATCAACCAACCAATCTAGAGCTGTGTCACGTAACCTCGCTTGACCGACGCAGTGACGTCACACGTGGTACCAGTAGAGAGCTACGTCACGGAATCGTGTACTACGTCATCATGAATTGGGTCAAAGTGGACTGGGGCATCACGGATCCGGCCAAAGTGGTAAGCGACCCTTCAAGTCGAAGTTTGCTGGTGTTGTTTATGTGTTGTTGTTTTATGTCCTGGCAACATCTAAGGTCATATGTCGCCGTGAATATGGCCAAAGACCCTATAATACTAAGACGGCTCACTCAGCCTGTACTGTGTAATCAAAATGATCAAACCCACCACTTGGTGCGCTGGCCGTTCTCTTGGTTAAACAGGTGCTATATTATATGTATAAATGTATATATGAATGTGAAAGATGTGTGCTGATGGCGATGCTGATGATGATGCTGATGATGATGTGTATTTGTTCATCTCAATTTCATATTGATTTGTATTCATACTTACTTATCTCATGTATAATATAATTGTATGTGTTTACATGTGAAACACCAACCAGCAGCCGGGCTGATCAAACCCACCACAACGTGGCACTGCGAAATTTACATTACCATGGGAGAGATAGGGAGTGAGCCGTCTTAGTATTATAGGGTCTTTGATATGGCCTACGCTGACGACACGACGGAAATCAACCACTAATCAATCAATCATCTGAGGTCATATGACTAACCTTGGAGATATTTGGAGTGAAAACATGAAAAAATAATTTTGGCAAGCACATGACAAATTCTGACATCACGAGTCTCAGCACTAAGATGGTCTGTTATATTGGCTCAGGGTCCCCTTAGGTATGCAGGTATTGCAATACCTCAGGGAGTTTGACACCCCTCCCTTGCAGAGTTGTAAACCACTGCCTTGTGGTACAGGTTCTTGACAGAACCGAAGGCTAAGGGAGCAAACCCTAAACAGAAAACCATGTCACTGTGGCAGCATTAAGGGCGGTTGATGTATAGAACTCCCAACATCTCCCGACCAGCCACTGCAGGGACAAATAGTTTTGTGCCTGTCTGGACATGTTCTTGCCAGTGTGAAACCTCTATTTGCTCCCCGAGAGAGTGCCGCTGGTAACTTGTAAAAGCCTGCAGCACTTCAACACTTTTGCAGGTAGCTTTCATGAAATTGGAGAGCGGCAGTCAAGTAATGAAAGCAGTCTTTGTCGCATCACGACCGACAGCATGATGATGATGATGTCCCCTTCTATGCGGTGTAGTAGTCTGCACTTTCCTCTCAGGCAAGGAGGAACATAGACAGGTAGGCGTGGGTAGTGTGGTGATATCAGGGAGCCTAGGTGCTATAATGGTTAGCACACCGCCCCGGAATGCAAAAAATGTGGATTCGATTCCCACTCTAGGCGCAATATTTCCCATTTTCATCTCCCTCACTACACTGGTTGCCATGACCATGATCCTGTACAAGCTACATGCTGTATGGTTGTTGAACCTACCCTGTCTATGTATGTGTTACTGTTAGTGCATTGCCTGTATGTATGTAATTGTAAGCATTAAATGACCATTTAAAATACATACAATCCCAGGGGGACGAGGGTGCACTGAGCTCTCAGGCAAGTAACCACATAGACAGGTAGGTATGGGTAGTGTGGTGATATCAGGGAGCCTAGGTGGTGTAATGGTTAGCACACCGCCCCGGTGTGCTTAATAAGGCGCAGCAGTGTCTAAGACGGATATCTAGGATCAAATTTAGGTTCCTGTTTTATCTTTAAAATGTTATGCTTTCATCGGACTATGCAGCTTTAAGTACGGACTAGGCGGGATGGTTGAGTGGGTAGGCGCCGGCTTGCTGTGCAGAAGGTCGTGGGTGCGATCCCCGGTCGAGTCAAACAAAACTAATATATAATATATAATTAATTCTTGTCACGATCTAGCCTGGTACTCGGCATTACTGTGATATGTAGGGCAAGGACTGTTTCACTCAGTGTTAGGATAATGTGACTGAGTCAGGTATCCCAGTGGGGCCACCAACCATACGCTTACAAGTCGGCACCCACCCTGATATGACGAAGTATTAGTTGGTTGGTTGTTGGAGTTTTACGTCCTGGCAACATCTAAGGTCATATCAAGACAAGTACAGACCAGTGCACATTTATGACGACTTTATAGTCCTTCCCCAGTGGGAGACCAGGCCACCAGCACCATGACCTGATATCCCACGCAGTCACATTATCCTGACACCGAACCGACCAGTCCTTGCCCTATCTTAATAATGTTGCATGCTTGGCTAGGAAGCAACAAGTACCAATTGTGTACATCATTGGTTTGACTCGACCAGGAATTGAACTTCCGACCTTCCGCAAGGGTGTCCTGCGCTCTACCGATTCGGCGATCGCGTCCGGTGACTAAGTATTATATTAGACATAAAACCTCAGGAAACTGAATAAACAATTTGGCCTTGTGATAAGGTGTGGCCTATGTATCAGCCGCTGGACCAGTGAGGTGGGTGGATGGGGTTTTACGTTCTAGCGACATATGACTTGTGACTGTATGAACTCATGATGGCTTTATAGTGCTGCCCCATACAGATAGCGCACCTGCTAGGGTAGACCACTGGAATTATGAAGGAGTGTTCAGAAACCAAGCGATGCAGAATTAAATAATGGTGAGGTTTTGCAGTCTACAACTTGTCTAATATTGAATTGGGAATATCATTGTGGTATTACCGTATAAGTCCCAATAGATGTGCACTGCGTGAGTGCAGACACATGGATGTGCGTTAATTCAAAGTTAAAGAATTTCATTGATTTGTTTTTGTCGTGCCTCTGAAATAAAGTGGGATTGTCTTATTTTATGTGCATTCAGTCTGAATATGATCGTAAATTTGTGCTTACTTTCAATCTTGAAATGGGGGGTGTGCTTCTATTGGGTAGTGTGCTTCTATTCGGACATATACGGTAGGTTTATATGTATAATTTTACCATCATCCAAAGACAAAGTATATATATCATTGGAATGAGCTTAGGCAGATCTTTCTTATTTCTATCAAGGAAATAAAAGTCCCCATACATAGCATTTCTAGGAAATGGGATTGAAATTACATTAGAGTAAATATATTATCCTATTTTTCTTAGAGGATTGTGGTCCTCACATTCAGGACTTCAAAGTTGCAGAGTCCGATGGTTTTGAGTTTCTGTCATTTTCTGACATAAATATGTTAGGTTGATTATTATAATGTACCCTTAATTTAGTTTGAAGTAACTATTACGTTAAATAGCTAACATTTTAGATATTTGAAGTGCAGACATGCACAATTAATGTTGCCAAGCATGCCAGGAGTCTGACACCATAGGTTTCTGCAGTAATAGTTTCTATTACACTGCCCCGGTATTCCCTTCTCTGTGGCGACAGATGTTTAATGAGTGCACCAGTATCTAAGTTAAGCCCTGTTCACACCCACAACTTTAGGCCGAACTAGAGAAGGCGAACTAGATGAGGCGAACTAGGCGTGAAAGTGTGTCGTGTCCACACATCCAATACTTGGGGTGGTTTAAGCCGGAAATCGATATCTGCGCATGAGCAAGTCCATACTAACCAGCGCCACTTTCGGTTAGTCGACGTCGCCACGAGAGAGTGTGGGTTCGACCTAGATATGTATAGACTGAGTCGTATTGTTTTGGAACGGTCAAAACTTCTGCTGGGCAGTGAAAATCTAAAAATAAATGATGAAAAAAATATCTGTGCACAGCTAGCGGTTTCATAGACGAAATCATATAATATGCGCTTTTGATCAACCGGAAAGTCAATAAACTCAGGTCTCGACTGCGCATGCGTGTGACCCGCTTAAGCTGCCTCAAAGTAAACCGCTACCGTCCACACAAGCAAGATGGGCCGACTTAAGCTAGTTCGCTTCATATATACTACCTCGCGACGTGGTCTAGTTGAACCGAACTAGATGAAACGGCTCAGGCTTAAGTCGCCTCAGCATACCGTCCACACGACCAATTTGAGTCGAACTATACAAGGTGAACTAGTTGAGGCAACTTAACGCCCGTGTGTGAACGGGGCTTAAGATATGAAAAAGCAAATCTAGATAATTATTTTTATTTTGGAAATTGGCTATTTTCATCGGACTATGCAGCTTTAACTAGGGCACCACCATGGCCTGTTCTAATAAGTATTTTTCTCAGAAAAATATAATTGCATGCAAAGTCGATAAGAAATAACCAGAAATATGAGCAAATCATCATCAAATGTGGCATTTGTGTGTTATGTAGACACACAGGTGGCTTCGTGGTTAAGCAATGTCCTCCACCGGGCGCAGGGGCCGAATCGGTAGAGCGCAGGCCTCGCGTGTGGGAGATCGGGAGTTCGATTCACGGTGGAGTCAAACCAATGACTTATCAAATTGATAAGTGTCGCTTCCTAGCTTGGCACTTGGCGTTAATAGGATAGCACAAGGACTGGTTAGCTCAGTGTCAGGATAATGTGACTGAGGGGGATATCGGGTCATGGTGTTGGTGGCCTGATTTCCCAGTGGGGCAGCACTAGATAGTCGCCATGAGTGCACACTGTCACAAGTCGGTACCCATCCTGGTAATACCTCAGATGTTGCTAGGACGTGAAGCAACAACAAACAAACTGTGCTTAGATAATAGTACTAGGTTGGGAATAATAATGGTGTGCTCGGCTGTGTCACGTGGTACTGCCGGATTCTCGTTGTCTGTATATCGGCAACGCGAGGGAACAGCAAAGAAGATTCCCGTAAGCTTCAGACATTTAGTAATCACGCCCGGCTTCCTTGTGGTGCCACAGATTAAAGTTGCATAGTCCGATGGTTTTTAATTTCTGTTTTTTTTCTGGGATAAATATATTAGATCGATCACTAGTATCTACTTTATATTAGTTTAGAGTTACTTTTATTTTAAATGGTAAACTTTTGAAATATTTTGAGCGCAAACATGGAAAATTAGTTTTGTCAAGCTTGCCAAAACTCTGATACCATAGACTTCTGCAGTAACAGGTTATGTTAAATTGACTCAGTATTGCCTTCTACGCAGAAACAAATGCTTAATAAGTGCATCAGTATCTAAGTTAGATATGTAAAATCAAATCTAGATCATTGGTTTGGTTTTGAAAATGTGATATTTCATCGGACTGTGCAGCTTTAAGTGCCCCGCCCCCTGATTAACCAGAACAAAGGTAGCCTCTCATGGTTGTGGCATGGCCGTTAGCCAGTCACATGGGAACAGGTGGGGACTGCCTCTGGCTAGCCTACTGCCACCTGTTGTCTCGGAAGGACAACAGAGGTCAGCATAGTTCATGCTGCAACCACAAGTCCCTATCACAAGTCTGACGCTGCTGCACTGCTCTTACTGAACGCAGGTATACTTAAATATTAACCTGTTTGTTTTTTGTTGTTTTACATCCTAGCAACATCTGAGGTCATATCAGGACAGGTACCGACTTGTGACAGTGCCCACTCATGGCGACTTTATAGTGCTGCCCCACTCGGACATCAGGCCGCCAGCACCCTCATCCGATATCCCACTCAGTCACATTATCCTAACACTGAGCTAAGCAGTCCTTGCTCTATCTTATTAATGCCAAGCACCAGGCTAGGAAGCGGCAAGTTTTAATTCTATAAGTCATTAGTTTGACCTGATATCGAACTCCTGACCTTCCGCACTCGAGGGCCGCGCTCTGCGGATTAGGCCACCACGCCCAGTTAAATATTAACCACTCGTTAATAACCCCCCCCCCCCGTACTAACATTGCATAATACCCTACACCTGCTTATTAGAATGACTAACCATTGCATTAACTATCACGTATATACTTAACCAGCCGGGGTGGCCGGGTGAGTTAGAGCGTCCATCTCCCGTGTTGGTAGACCATGGGATTGTGGGTTCGAAACCTGGTCGAGTCAAACGAATGACTTAAAAATTGATAGTTGTCACTTCCCAGCCAGGCGCTCGGCATTATTAGGATAGGGCAAGGACTGGTTAGCTCAGTGTCAGGATAATGTGACTGAGTGGGATATCAGGTCATGGTGCTGGTGGCCTGGTCTCCCAGTGGGGCAGTGCGATAAAGTCACCATGAGTGCGCACTGCCACAAGTCGGTACCCATCCTGATATGACCTTAGATGTTGTTAGGATACAAAACAACAACAAACAAACGTATATACTGCACTATTCATTATGTGAATACAAGTAACGATATCCAATCCTCCCGCTATGTTAATAATTATTGTAGTAGACCACGATGTCCACCATGAAAGACCATGGAACGGTGCACATCCTGGTCATGGAACCAATGTAGTAGACCACGATGTCCACCGTTCCACGATCTTTCACTCGTCCATGCACACACGGAAGAATGCCAAGATTTAGAGACAGTACACTTCGACTGGTTTATTACCAAACCTATCCACTCTGTGCGGTGCCAACAGTCAAGTGACCCATCCCCTAACTCGCTAGACCTGCTCCCTAACTCGCTAGGTCCCACATTGCCTCTATAGGTGGGTGGGGGGGGGGGGGTGCTAGCCACATGCAGTAGAGGGCAGCCGAGTCGGGGCCCTGCCCGGTGGCTAGCATACCGTCACCGAGCGCAGTTCAATGTAACTGCGTATGTGTGCGGCGAAGTGTCTGCCACCAGCGCGTGGTAGTGGAGCTCATGTACAGACTACTACACTATTATTATTCAGCTTCTGACCAATACCATTCTACACAGGTCAGGCGACAGTGGCGCCACCACCGACCGATTATGACACTAACCCTATTTCAGCCATCACCTTTACTGTGGCTGAAGGGCCTCTGCAGTCGTGTGTATATCTCCAGTGTTGTTTGAATCTTTGTGAACTTGTTATGCCGATAGTTCCTGCCACTGTGGCTTCCCCCACCCACACCCACACACCCACACACAGACACACCCACACACACACAGACACATCCACAGAAACACACACACACTCACGAGTATGGTCAAGCAGTTGTGTGTATATCTCCAGTGTTGTCTGCATCTTTGTCGTGTTGTTAAGTCGATAGTTCCTGCCAGGGTGGCTTCCCCGACTCACATCCACACACCCACACACCCACACACACACACACACACTCACATACCCACACACCCACACCCATACATATACACCCACACAAATACACCCACACGCCCACACAGATACACCCACACACTCTCACACACCCACACACCCACACACCCACACCCACACAGATACACCCACACACCCACACAGATACACCCACACACACTCTCACACACCCACACACCCACACCCACACATATACACCCACACCGATACACCCACACGCCCACACACATACACACTCACACACTCAAACACCCACACGCACACACACCCAAACACCCACACACAACACACACTCACACTCTCACATACCCACACACCCACACATACACACCCACATATATACACCCACACACCCACACACACACTCTCTCACATACCCACACACCCACATCCAGACATATACACCCACACAGATACACCCACACACACACACACTCTCACATACCCACACACCCACACCCACACATATACACCCACACAGATATGCCCACTCACATACACACTCACACACTCAAACACCCACACGCACACACCCATACACACCCACACCCACACACCCACACCCAAACACCCACACATATACACCCACACAGATACACCCGCACACCCACACACACTCTCACATACCCACTCACCCACACCCACACATACACCCACACACCCACACACACAGACTCTCACATACCCACACACCCACACATATACACCCACACAGATACACCCACACGCCCACACAGATACACCCACACACCCACACACACTCTCACAAACCCACACACCCACACACACACAGATACACCCACACAGATACACCCACACGCCCACACACATACACCCACACAGATACACGCACACACCCACACACACAGACTCACATACCCACACACCCACACATATACACCCACACGCCCACACAGATACACCCACACAACCACACACCCACACACACTCTCACACACCCACACAGATACACCCACACGCCCACACAGATACACCCACACACCCACACACACACACTCACTCACGTGTATGGCCATCACGGTCGTGTGTATATATCTCTAGCGTTGTCTGCATCTTTGTCAAGTTGTTAACAGGTGAAGTCGATAGTTCCTGCCACTATGGCCTCCCCCACCCACAAAGACACATCCACACACACACACTCACGCACACCCACACACACACACAGACCCACTCACTCACACACTCAAACAGCCACACGCACACACGCACACACATACACACACTCATACACACACCCACACTCACACACACGCACACACGCGCACACACCCACACACACACACATTCACGCACACACACCCACACACACTCTCACACACCCACACACACACATTCACGCAGACCCACACACACACATACTCACACACTCAAACACCCACACGCACACACACCCACACACACCCAAACACCCCCACACACACACATCCACACACACACACCCACACTCACACTCATGTTCACTGCTAAGTCTCCTCCCACTCCCTTTGAAAGGCTGTTCTTTCTTTTGGTTTGTAAGCCTATGTGTATATGTTATATATGTGCAATGCCGGATGAGTCATGTATATATATATATATATAGATATATATATATCCGCAGGATGGGAATAGAATTGGGAGGTTTTGAGAGAGGCAATATAAATACATCGCATTAGAATCATATCCCTGAATAGATCGACGGGGTTTCTCGGGGTTATTGCGTATCTACATATATATGCAGGGGCGTAGCTAGGCGTACGCGCGTACGCAAAAACGTCCACAACGTTTTGTGCAAACAAATTAAATTAAAAAATAATAAAGAGAGAGAGAGAGAACGAGAGAGAGGAGGCATGTAGTAGTCCAGAGTGTCGAAAACTCAAGTCTAAAATGTGTAAAATCCGCCAGCTTAAGCTTAAGCGGCCCCCTAAACCCCCGGCCGAAATTAGGAGCACACATCGTTACAGGTCTAGCTACGCCCCTGATATGGATATATATCAAGGATGAAAGTAGTTACAGAGAAAGAAAAAAGCGGAAATCGATAGCAACGTGGGCGACAATACAGTCACAACAAGGACAGTGGAACACTCTCCAAGGACAGTCTGTGTTACTATTAGCTGATCAGTGGAATGGAGGCTGGGCAGTGCCAGGAGAGTGATGGATGGAAACCTGACTCCTCGTATTTTCCCTGCGATTCCCTGACAATGCTAAGCCAATGGGAGAATTTCCGCGTATTTGCGGAAATCCATACCAGGGAAGGCCCAACACTGACCGGATGTCGACCCGACGCCGGCCGTCACTTATAAGCTGTGTTCACACGTACGTTAGGTCGACTTACATAGGACGAACTAGATGAGTCAAACTAACGGCGCATTCACACATACCAAGTTTTGAAACTGTGTCGCGTTCAGACACACACATTAAACAGGGTCCGATCGACCAGCAGGCCTATGTAGCTTCATACATACATACATACATATACCCACACATACATACATGCATACATCCACACATACATCCACACACACATACATCCACACACACATACAAACAAGCATACATCCACACATACACACATTCACACATATATTCACACATACATCCACACATACATCCACACATACACACATACATACACACATACATATACATGCATCGACCATGATGTGCTAAAACCGCCTCAACTAAAGCGCTTGCATTCACACATACATGTTAGGCCGACTCAGGCTAAGTCGCCTCATCTAATCCACCTCGCGAAGCGGTTTACTTGAGGTGAACTAGTTGAGTCGAATCAGCCCTAATTCGCCTCAGCTATGCGTTCACATGCACGTTTTGAGGTGACTTAGATGAGGCGAACTAGTTGAGGCGAATTTAGGTCCGCATGTGAATGGGGATATAGAGTCGGGCGCAAGGTCAGATGTGTCGAGTGTTTCTGTTTGTTTGCGCTGATGTTATGTTGTAGTTGGAGAAAATGCATAGGATTAGATTGGTTTTGTATTGGGGGGATCGAACCAGAATCTACCTATCACCACGACACAGTGGCGCCATCTAGCTATACCTGAATAGGTATACACATAGGTATATACAAAGTATATCTATCTATCTGGGTCATTCTCTAAAACTGGGCACAAAAGTGTGACATGGAAACCAAAACTGAAAACCTTCCAAATAATAGCAAAAATCCTTCCAAATAATAGCCTAATTCAATGTCCTATGGAGGTTTGCATGTTGTGCATATGTCAGAGTTGAAAAAAAATAATTTCACTTTTTGAATTAGATCTTAAACAAATTGAGGAATACCTTAATATCACTTGCGTAACATGAAAATCAAAGACACATCCAGAACCTCATTTTAACATATACAACATAGTAAAACAAGATGTTCTTGATTACTGTTAAGCAGACAAGGTTATGACTTACAAGAAAAAAGTTGAAAAATAAGTTGAAAAAAAGTTTGGCTACATGTATGGTGTCAATGTGTAAATTTTCACATTTTCACTCTAGCGCAAGATCATACAATTATAATTTTGATATCTTTTGTGGGATAAATTCAATACTTGTAGAACTGCTAACAAACCAAATAGACAGAGGTTACACTAATTATTTGACTTGCTATCAATAAAACAAAGACTTAATTATCAGCATCATAATGTGGAGACCAAATATTTTGTGCTCAGTTTTTGAGAATAACCCATCTATGTGTATTTGTGTATATATGTTTAACGTTCTTCACCAATGAGTGCCTAAATGTTTCCTTATTAATTTCATGTGAATTTCCTGGCCCTGCCGCGGGCCGCCACCACCTCTCATCCCGCCGCCGGTTGACCGCCTTCATGAGATGAATCCCGGGCTAAAGGCGGAGAGCCAGAGTGCCATAGTGATATGGAGTGTCCCTCCCCCCGCATCTAATAGACGTATATTAGTTATTGTTTTAGTCTACTGGCTCTCCTCCCCGCCATCTAGAGTGTTATAATACTTTAAGTAATCCAGAACAAAGCGGACAGTCTACCCTGCCGCCGCTGTCACTTATGAACAGCCTAGATAGTGTTTACTCGATTATGTGTAATTACAATACTTCATGCGTGTATTCAGAAGGTGGTTATTGCTTCCCCCGGAGGGGGGTGATCGGCTTCATATGAACAGCCTAGATAGTGTTTACTCGATTATGTGTAATTACAATACTTCATGCGTGTATTCAGAAGGTGGTTATTGCTTCCACCGGAGGGGGGTGATCGCTTCATATGAACGCCTAGATAGTGTTCATCGATTATTGTAATTACAATACTTCATGCGTGTATTCAGAAGGTGGTTATTGCTTCCACCGGAGGGGGGTGATCGGCTTCATATGAACAGCCTAGATAGTGTTTACTCGATTATGTGTAATTACAATACTTCATGCGTGTATTCAGAAGGTGGTTATTGCTTCCCCCGGAGGGGGGTGATCGGCTTCATATGAACAGCCTAGATAGTGTTTACTCGATTATGTGTAATTACAATACTTCATGCGTGTATTGAGAAGGTGGTTATTGCTTCCACCGGAGGGGGGTGATCGGCTTCATATGAACAGCCTAGATAGTGTTCACTCGATTATGTGTAATTACAATACTTCATGCGTGTATTCAGAAGGTGGTTATTGCTCCACCGGAGGGGGTCGGCTTCATATGAATAGCCTATATGGTTTACTCGATTATGTGTAATTACAATACTTCATGCGTGTATTCAGAAGGTGGTTATTGCTTCCACCGGAGGGGGGTGATCGGCTTCATATGAACAGCCTAGATAGTGTTCACTCGATTATGTGTAATTACAATACTTCATGCGTGTATTCAAAAGGTGGTTATTGCTTCCACCGGAGGGGGGTGATCGGCTTCATATGAACAGCCTAGATAGTGTTTACTCGATTATGTGTAATTACAATACTTCATGCGTGTATTCAGAAGGTGGTTATTGCTTCCCCCGGAGGGGGGTGATCGGCTTCATATGAACAGCCTCGATAGGTGTTCACTCGATTATGTGTAATTACAATACTTCATGCGTGTATTCAGAAGGTGGTTATTGCTTCCACCGGAGGGGGGTGATCGGCTTCATATGAACAGCCTAGATAGTGTTTACTGATTTGTGTAATTACAATACTTCATGGTGTATGTGAAGGGTGGTTATTGCTTCCTCCCCGGAGGGGGGTGATCGGCTTCATATGAACAGCCTAGATAGTGTTTACTCGATTATGTGTAATTACAATACTTCATGCGTGTATTCAGAAGGTGGTTATTGCTTCCACCGGAGGGGGTGTGATCGGCTTCATATGAACAGCCTAGTATAGTGTTCACTGATTTATGTGTTAATTACAATACTTCATGCGTGTATTCAGAAGGTGGTTATTGCTTCACGGAGGGGGGTGATCGGCTTCATATGAACAGCCTTGATAGTGTTTCTGATTATTGTAATTACATATTCATGCGTGTATTGAGAAGGTGGTTATTGCTTCCCCGGAGGGGGGTGATCGGCTTCATATGAACAGCCTAGATAGTGTTTACTCGATTATGTGTAATTACTTACTCATGCGTGTATTGAGAAGGTGGTTATTGCTTCCCCGGAGGGGGGTGATCGGCTTCATATAACAGCCCGATGTGTTTATGATTATGTGTAATTACAATACTTCATGCGTGTATTGAGAAGGTGGTTATTGTTCCCCCGGAGGGGGGTGATCGGCTTCATATGACAGCTAGATAGTTTTACTCGATTATGTGTAATTACAATATTCATGCGTGTATTGAGAAGGTGGTTATTGCTTCCCGGAGGGGGGTGATCGGCTTCATATGAACAGCCTAGATAGTGTTTACTCGATTATGTGTAATTACAATACTCATGCGTGTATTGAGAAGGTGGTTATTGCTTCCCCGGAGGGGGGTGATCGGCTTCATATGAACAGCCTCGATAGTGTTTACTCGATTATGTGTAATTATACTCATGGTGTATTAGGTGGTTATTGCTTCCCCGGAGGGGGGTGATGGCTTCATATGAACAGCCTAGGTGTTTACTCGATTATGTGTAATTACAATACTTCATGCGTGTATTGAGAAGGTGGTTATTGCTTCCACCGGAGGGGGGTGATCGGCTTCATATGAACAGCCTAGATAGTGTTTACTCGATTATGTGTAATTACAATACTTCATGCGTGTATTGAGAAGGTGGTTATTGCTTCCACCGGAGGGGGGTGATCGGCTTCATATGAACAGCCTAGATAGTGTTTACTCGATTATGTGTAATTACAATACTTCATGCGTGTATTGAGAAGGTGGTTATTGCTTCCACCGGAGGGGGGTGATCGGCTTCATATGAACAGCCTAGATAGTGTTTACTCGATTATGTGTAATTACAATACTTCATGCGTGTATTCAGAAGGTGGTTATTGCTTCCACCGGAGGGGGGTGATCGGCTTCATATGAACAGCCTAGATAGTGTTTACTCGATTATGTGTAATTACAATACTTCATGCGTGTATTCAGAAGGTGGTTATTGCTTCCCCCGGAGGGGGGTGATCGGCTTCATATGAACAGCCTAGATAGTGTTTACTCGATTATGTGTAATTACAATACTTCATGCGTGTATTCAGAAGGTGGTTATTGCTTCCACCGGAGGGGGGTGATCGGCTTCATATGAACAGCCTAGATAGTGTTTACTCGATTATGTGTAATTACAATACTTCATGCGTGTATTCAGAAGGTGGTTATTGCTTCCACCGGAGGGGGGTGATCGGCTTCATATGAACAGCCTAGATAGTGTTTACTCGATTATGTGTAATTACAATACTTCATGCGTGTATTCAGAAGGTGGTTATTGCTTCCACCGGAGGGGGGTGATCGGCTTCATATGAACAGCTAGTGTTTACTCGATTATGTGTAATTACAATACTTCATGCGTGTATTCAGAAGGTGGTTATTGCTTCCCCCGGAGGGGGGTGATCGGCTTCATATGAACAGCCTAGATAGTGTTCACTCGATTATGTGTAATTACAATACTTCATGCGTGTATTCAGAAGGTGGTTATTGCTTCCACCGGAGGGGGGTGATCGGCTTCATATGAACAGCCTAGATAGTGTTTACTCGATTATGTGTAATTACAATACTTCATGCGTGTATTGAGAAGGTGGTTATTGCTTCCCCCGGAGGGGGGTGATCGGCTTCATATGAACAGCCTGATAGTGTTTCGATTATGTGTAATTACATACTTCATGCGTGTATTCAGAAGGTGGTTATTGCTTCCACCGGAGGGGGGTGATCGGCTTCATATGAACAGCCTAGATAGTGTTTACTCGATTATGTGTAATTACAATACTTCATGCGTGTATTCAGAAGGTGGTTATTGCTTCCCCCGGAGGGGGGTGATCGGCTTCATACAGCCCGCCGGGCAGAAGGCCCTTAATTATATAGAGAATAATGGAATATTGATCTCAAGTTGACCATAGCGGTTAATATACAAATGGACGGGAGGATAGTAAGGAATGCAAGGAACGTTCCAATCACTTTATAGAGCTAACAAGTTTATTTCTGTTCCCACTGGTACAATAAGACAAAACCGACTGATAATAGTTAGTACAGGTCTCCCTCCATGCGTGATGTGTTCTCATCGATTGTTGATGTTGCTATTAACCATTTATTCAGTAGAATATACACATTCACAATGCCACGTCACACAACTTCCAGTCATAGGCATTACGTTGTAGACGGGTACCCCTGCCTAGATAGGTAGAGTCATGAACTAGGTTGGTTGTCGAGCCTCCTAGCTACACCTACACTAGATTATACGGGGTATATCCAAAGTATATATGTATTTGTATATGAGCCAATCTCAAAAGGTGATAACTCTTTTTGTTGTTGTCCATTGTAATGACTGACACAAAACAGCACAGAAACAGTTACACTGAAAACACAAGGACATTTGCTTCAAAACAATATGTATTCTATTGGGATTATGAAACACCATGTAAAAAACAAATCAGTTTATCCTAAGCAAATGCATAGGCAGATAGTATGTTGATCATTACAATGGACAAAGTTTTGTCCCATATTGTTTAGCACCTTTTGAGACTGTCTCATATATATATATCTACAGCTATACATAATCAGGATTGGTTGATTGTTGGAGATTTACATCCTGGCAACATCTAAGGTCATATGAGGATAGGTATCCACTTGTGACAGTGCACTTTATAGTGCTGCCCCACTGGGAAATCAGGCCGCCAGCACCATGACCCGATATCCCACTCAGTCACATTATCCTGACACCGAGCTAACCAGTCCTTGCCCTATCCTAATAATGCCAAGCGCCTGGCTAGGTAGCAACAAGTATAAATTTTTAAGACATCGGTTTGACTCAACCAGGGTTCGAAGCAGTTGGTTCAAATCCCACGATCTACCAAAACGGGAGACGGACTTTCAACTCATTCGGCCATCCCGTCTGACGGTGAGAGAGGGGCGAGAGAGGGGGAAGAGAGGGGGGAAGAGAGAGGAGAAGAGAGAAGGAAGAGAGATGGAGAGAGTGGAAAGAGAGTCGAAGAGCGAGGGGGAGAGTGGGAGAGAGGCGGAGAGAGTGGGGAGAGAAGCGGAGAGATGGGAGAGAGAGGGGAGAGAGAAGCGAAGAGAGAGGGGAGAGAGTTGGGATATAGAGGGGGGGGGGGGAAAAGGGGGGGAGAGGGGCAAGAGAGTGGGTAGAGGTTCGGACAGGAGGGGGAGAGAGGGGAGATAGCTGGGAGAGAGAGGGGAGAGAGTGGGATAGGTAGAGAGAGGAGGAGGGGGGGAGAGGGCAAGAGAAGGGGAGAGTAGGGATGAGAGAGTGGGGAGGGAGAGAGAGAGGGGCGGAGAGAGGAGGAGAGAGGGGCGAGTAGGGAGGAGAGGGGGAGGTGGGGAGGGATAAATGGGGGGGGGAGAGGGGAGGGAGATGCGGGTAGAGAGGGAGGGAGACGGAAGGGGGAAGGGGGAGAGAGAGTGGGGGGAAAGAGGGGAGAGAGGAGGAGAGAGGAGGGGGAGCGGGGGGAGAGAGGTGGGGGGAGGAGAGGGGCGAGAGAGGGAGGAGATGGGCAGAGATGGAGGGAGAGGGGGTCGGGAGAGGGGGGAGAGAGAGGGGGAGAGAGGTGGGGAGGAGGGGGAGAGGGCGGGGAGGGAGAGAGGGGAGAGAGGGAGGGTGTGGGGAGAGAGGGGGGAGAGAGGGGGGAGAAAGGGAGGGATGTGGGGAGAGAGGGGGAAGAGGGCGTGGAGAGAGGGGAGGAGGCGGGGAGGGAGAGGGGGCGAGAGGGAGGGAGTGGGGGAGAGAGGGGGAGAGAGGGAGGGACTGGGGAGAGAGGGGGAAGAGAGGCGGGGGGAGAGAAGGGGAGAGAGGCGGGGAGGGAGAGGGGAGGGTGGGGGAGAGAGGGGGGAGAGGCGGGGAGAGAGGGGAAGAGAGGGGGGAGAGAGGGGGGAGAGGCGGGGAGGGAGAGGGGGAGGGAGAGGGGGGGAGTGGGGGGAGAGAGGAGGGAGGTGGGGGAGAGAGGCGGAGAGAGAGGGGGAGAGAGGGAGGGAGAGGGGGGAGAGAGGGAGGGAGTGGGGGAGAGAGGGGGAGAGGGGGGGAGAGAGGGAGAGAGGCGGGGAGAGAGGGGGAGAGAGGGAGGGAGTGGGGGAGAGAGGGGGAAGAGAGGCGGGGAGAGAGGCAGGGAGGGAGAGGGGGGAGAGAGGGAGGAGAGGGAGGGAGAGAGGGGGAGAGAGGAGGAGAGAGGCGTGGCGACTGTTGTTGCAGCGGCTCTGATCAGTTTAGCCGTGTTTGTCCGCAGTTTCATAATCTCAACGGCCGCACCACCTGGGGCCAAAGCAGGCACGCCCACTAGCTATAATTTACTAAGAAGCGCCAGACTCCCCATAACGGAGGATTATCTGACTACGAACAAGAAATATACCCTACATGAACTTCTTGGGATTTGGACCCACGGGTTATAAACCTTAATCGAGTCAAACCCATGACTTAGAAATTGATACTTGTCGCTTCCTAGCCAGGCGCTTGGCATTATTAGGATAGGGCAAGAAGGACCGGTTGGCTCAGTGTCAGGATAATGTGTCAGGACTGAGTGTGATATCAGGTCATGGTGCTGGTTGCCTGGTCTCCCAGTGGGACAGCATTATAAAGTAACCATCACTACAGGCATTGTCACAGGTCGGTACCCGTCCTGATATGATCTTAGATGTTACAAGGACGTTAAACTCCAACAACCAACCAACCTGCTCTATCGAACCGTTAAGGCTACAGGACACATGTACCTATGGCGGGTTCGTTGGGGTTTTATATCCTGGGAACATTTACGGTCATATGGGTATTGACTTGCGACAGTGCACACTCATGGTGACTTCATAGTGCTGCCCCACTGGGAGTCCAGGCCATCGGCACCATGATCTAATTTCCCACTCAGTCACATTATCCTGATATTGAGTTAACCAGTCCTTTCCTTATCCTAGTAATGCTGAGTGCCATGCTAGGAAGCGACAAGTATCAATTTTGTAATTCATTGGTTTGACTCAGCCAGGACTCGAACTCTCGACCTTCCGCACGGGAAGCCTGCGCTCTACTGATTCGAGCACCGCGTCCGGTAATATATATGCTACATCACTTTCCTATCGCAGACAAGGATCAAACTAGAAGAAGCTGCAAAATCTATTTTGATATGAAATATCCGTGATAGATGTGTAGTAGCCTTAACAGTGCAAAGACTCTGCGAATTATTTAATATGGTATTGCAGTAATATGTTATTTATTAGTTAAGTGCCTGTCACACTATGCCGGATTGAGCAACGGACAGAATTTGTCTAGTCCGGTGGTGTTCGGGCATGACAAGTATCAAAATGTGTCAAAGTGTTGCGACATCGGGTCAAAGGCCGCTGGATGAACGGAGATGAAACGGACATGAAACGGACATGAAACGGACATGAATGGATAGCCAACGGATGAAACAAACTCAAACCGGACAAGAACCGTAGATGTGAATCCGGCGGCATCCGTTCCTAGTTTTGTGCATGTTCAAAACTTGTACAGACACAACCCGGACTTTGTTCGGTTTCTTTCCGTTTCCGCCAATCCGGTGATGTGGGTCAGGGCCTTTAGGATTGCCAAATTTGTGATACTGTAGTTACACTGTGATTTAGATGAACTACTTCACAGGAAATTAACACGAAGTATTTTGTTTTGATAAAAAGAACTGACAATGAAAAGTTAATTTGAAAGTGCCACTTAATTTACATGTGTATATATGCTCAAGGGGGGGGAACGGCTGGGAATCGCACTACAGACCTTCAGAACGGGAAGCCTGCGCTCTACCGATTCGGTCACCGCGTCCGGTACCCCCGTTGTGTACAAAAAAAGAACCAAATTGCATCTTTTTGGGGGGAGTGGGGGGGGGGCTCAGAATTCTGTTACTATTACATAAAGTAAAGCTTGTTTCATTTAACGACGCCTCTCGAGCACATTGATTTTTGAATCATCGGCTATTGGACGTCAAACATATCATCATTCTGACATATTTCTTTAGAGGAAACCCGCTGCAACCACATAGGCTACTCTTTCAGATAAGCAGCAAGGGTTCTTTTATACGCACTTTCCCACAGACAGGACAGCGCAGACCACATCGTTCGATGAATAGAACCAGTTGTAGACCACTGGTTGGTTGCTATTACGAGTAGCTCTAAGTTCATGTTGTGTCTGTTTGTGATTTGTGCGGGTTTGTTAGGTGCACTGAGTGAGTCGTGATATCAGAGTAATTAGACGCGCTGAGGATTCTTTGGTAGAACGGGCCCCCTGGCAGTTCAATACTTGCAGATCAATATGGTAGCAGTTGGCGTCAATACGCACATCAGTAGGCTATGTAGACAATCTGCTAAATTTATACTTTCAGTGTGTGGGTGTGGGTATATGTATATATATATATATATATATATATATATATATATTCCTCGGTTCGAATGAACAGATGCATGCATCCGTTAGGGACAAGGAGGCAAGTGACGATTCAAACCAAACCAACTCGGGCCGCGTCGAGACCCGCAGAAGCGCAGCCGGGGCCAGCGGACGACGGCGATTGGACAATATTCAGTCGAGTAGAATCGACACTAATAAATAATAAATAATTCTCCGAGCGTTTATATGTATATAATAGATTATATATAATATAATAACGATAATAATAATGGAATTCCCTTCCCCACCTTTTTACTCTCATAATACTTACACATCACATATATATATATATATATATATATATCTACACCTCAATCAATCAATGGGTGCCGTCTTCTCGAAGAAGGTTGGCTGCAATGGACCTCCATCTCTTTCTGTCATTCGTTCCTCTCACGCATTCCGCATAGCTCATTGCTGTCCACTCAGTGATGTTGTCCATCCATGTTGTTCTCCTTCTCCCTCTTGGTCTTTTCCCTTCTATCTTCCCTTCCAGTATTCTACTCTGTGATTCCTGGTGTCGTATCATGTGGCCAAAGTATTACATTTTTCTGTTTTTGATCGTTTGTATTACACCTACACACAGTGAACATATCATATATAACATGCTGTATAAGAATGATGCAAGTATAATAACCCAGAATTCTGTACTCACTCCTAACACCCACCCAGCAGTGATCGGGTGATTGAGCCTCGGACTACTCATCTACTGCTCAGGCTTCAGGTCAGACGGTGGCGCCACCACTCGCCTGCTCACTTTCCTACTCACTTACCGCCAACAATTACATATCGATATTTTCAGTGTGTGTGTGCTTTTTTGTTGGAGTTTTACGTCCTAGAAACAGGTACCGATTTGTGACTGTGCGCACTCATAGTGCTGCCCCAATGAGAGACCAGGCAGCCACCACCATGACCCGATATCCCACTCAGTCACATTATCCTGATACTGAACTGACAGGTTCTTGTCCTATCCTAGGAATGCCGAGCACCAGGCTAGATAGTGTCAGAGGGGGTGAAAATGGGAATATTGCGCCTAGAGCGGGACTCGAACACAGATCTCTTTGCCTTCCAGGCTAGTGTGCTAACCATTACACCACCTAGGCTCCTTGATGTCACCACCCTATCCACCTCTACCTGTCTATGCGGCTCCTTGCCTGTGAGGTCAGTGCAGACCACTACACTCGTCCCCCTGACATTTTAAGTCTTGTAAAACCTCTCTAACTGACCACCTCCATGGATCGACCACTCCCCTATATCGATCGCTTTATTAGGGTCCCAACAATACCACTCTAACTCCCTAAGCCGACCACCTCCCTGAATGGACCCCTTAAAGTCGGTCCCAAGGTCGGTCGATTTAGGGAAATTTTACTGTACATATATACAGACAATGCGCTTACACATACACAGGGTAGGCTCAACAACTATACACCGCATAACTTGTATGGGATCATGATCACGGAAACCAGTGTCGTGGGGAGGGGGGTGAAAATGGGAAATATTACGCCTAGAGCAGGACTCAAACACACATCTCTTTGCATTCCGGGCCAGTGTGCTAACCATTACACCACCTAGGCTCCCTGATATCACCACACTACCCACGCCTACCTGTCTGTGTGGCTCCTTGCCTGAGAGGTCAGTGCAGACTACTACACTCGTCCCCCTGGAATTGTATGTCTTTTAATGCTTACAATTACAATTACATATATAAAGGCAATGCACTTACATATACATACACAGGGTAGGTTCAACAACTATACAGCGCATAGCTTGTATAGGATCATGATCACGGGAACCAGTGTCATGGGGGTGATGAAAATGGGAAATATTGCGTCTAGAGCGGGACTCGAACCCACATCTCTTTGCATTCCGGGCCAGTGTGCTAACCATTACTCCACCTAGGCTCCCTGATATCACCATACTACCCACGCCTACTTGTCTAGGTGGCTCCTTGCCTGAGAGGTTAGTGCAGACTACTACACTCATCCCCCTGGAATTGTACGTCTTTTAATGCTTACAATTACATATATAAAGGCAATGCACTTACATATACATACACAGGGTAGGTTCAACAACTATACAGCGCATAGCTTGTATAGGATCATGGTCACGGCAACCAGTGTCATGGGGGTGATGAAAATGGGAAATATTGCGTCTAGAGCGGGACTCGAACCCACATCTCTTTGCATTCCGGGCCAGTGTGCTCACCATTACACCACCTAGGCTCCCTGATATCACCATACTACCCACGCCTACTTGTCTATCCGGCTCCTTGCCTGAGAGGTCAGTGCAGACCACTACAATAGCCACAAGTATCAATTTTGTAATACGCAATATGACACTATCTGAACAGGCGCAAGTAATGTCCTTTTAAGTTGATCGGCTAATTGTGCTTGTGTCATAGTTGCAGAAAATAATCTAACATAGTGCACTTGGTTTATAATGCAACAAATACGGTCTATACTGGACGGAATGCCTTCCTTGGTTAAACGTTGCTTGTGCAGCTGTTCAAGGGATTAGAAAGCCGTTACCTGCAATATGGCAACTAACGCTCTTTGGGATCCCGTCTACACAAAAGATGTCATTAGTATTGAACAAATCCGGTGGTGAGCAACTAAAGCCTCAGTCACACATACCCGGACGAGCCCCGGATTTTGTAGCCGGACCACCCCCGCACCAGTCACCCGGACTGTCCTGGACAGCCCCAGATAAAATGGCTATTTTGGTCGTTTTTGGCCTCGCAGTCACACCTACATGGTCTAGCACACTGGTCTAGCCCCCAGTCTAGCCCCTGGTCTAGCCCCCGGTCTAGCCGGACCACCCCTGGACTACCCGGTGTACCAACGGAGTAGTCACGGATCAGTCCCGGACTGGAAGTGGATTTGCTCCTGCTATATATATACAAAAATGGAGCTCGTCCTGGACTGATCCGTGGTAAACCCGGCTATCCTTGGCGATCCGTGGCTGATCCGTGCTCATCCAGCTTGTCCGGGTCTTATCCAGGCAGTCCGGGACTGGTCCGT
The DNA here is from genome assembly GCA_030323885.1 of Branchipolynoe longqiensis. NCBI lineage: Eukaryota > Metazoa > Annelida > Polychaeta > Phyllodocida > Polynoidae > Branchipolynoe > Branchipolynoe longqiensis. The sequence continues at coordinate 38,032 of JASIRB010003515.1, read as the reverse complement.
GGCTATGTCAGAGCTAGTCCGGGCAAGTCTGGGGCTGGTCCGGGTTAAACCATGGCTCATCCGGGGCGAAACAGCCCCAGACTGCCCCGGACTGGGCCGGACGTGGCACGGACTACTCCCGGTCCACCCCGACTACCCGGACCACCCCTGGATTACCCCCAGATCATCCCGGACGATGCCGGATCGAGCCCGGATCGCAAAATCCCCCGGACCACCCCGGATGTGGGCGGACCTTGTATAATATTACTGGATGCCCGGCCGCATAGACACCAGATAATACTGTCGCGGGGGTGATGAAAATGGGAAATATTGCGCCTAGAGCGGGACTCGAACCCACATCTCTTTGCATTCCGGGCCAGTGTGCTAACCATTACACCACCTAGGCTCCCTGATATCAACACACTACCCATGCCTACTTGTCTATGCGGCTCCTTGCCTGAGAGGTCAGTGCAGACCACTACAATACCATAAAACTCTTCCCCTTCATATCACCTGTGATGGTGTTATTCAAACCCAGAATATCAACTCATTAACCACTCCTAATACCCCTGTCACACTACAACGTAATGAGCGAACGTGAGCCTAACGTGGTGATATTTCGTCATTACGTTGATGTACGTTGGATTACGTTATGATGACGTCATAATGACGTTAGACTGACGTCGATCTACGTCACATTACGTCGTGTTAGATCGAGGTTTTGGACATGTTCAAAAGTTTTGACGTAGCTCGAACGTAAGGGTTTACGTTCGCCGTACGTTCTGTTCACGTTCAGCGAACGTCAATGACGTTAAACGGACGTTAGGCAAACGTTCCTCACTACGTTCCACTACGTTCCAGTTCTTACGTTGACCCACATTAAACCAAGTGCAAAAGCCTACGAGGCTTAATGGGAACGTCAGAGAACGTCACGAGAACGTCAGGAGAACGTCAGGAGAACGTCAGGAGAACGTGCATTCCACGTACGTTCAACGTGTCACGACATAGCTAACGTCATGTAACGTTCTTCTGGCGATGGAATAACGTTCATAACGTTCCGTGAACGTAGTGACGTTGTCCTCTCTCGGGGATTGACGGTATCACTACGCTTTACCAACGTTACGCTCTCGTCCACTACGCTGCATCCACGTTCAACTTCTGCCCAAATTTGCATACTACGCTGAGAAGTTCAACGTTCATCACGTTCTCCCTACGTTGACGTCGTTACGTCGTAGTGTGACAGGGCCTTTAGGAAGAATGAAGACAAGTCACACAGATGAACAGTAGAGAAGTTGTGCTTTAATGGCATCAACTCCTGTCCACCTACTAGTGACCTATCACCCACACCCCTTACCTTCTGTCCACACAGAATCTCATTACCACTTTAGCCTGTATAGAAATCAGTGCCTACAGCCCATTGAACCTGAGTCCTATGGCTGTGTACACACTCAATTGGAATATATGAATTTTGATAGCATCAGACAGAGTGTGTGGGGTCCTGCTCAAAAGTAGGTGTGTCTCACTCAAGAGACAGGAGTAGAGTGATCTCTCTTCAGTGTGTCTGAAGCAGAGTCCTGAATAATTAGTTGTTGACTCAGTCGCTGACCCAGTCGCTGACCCAGCCACTGATCCAGCCGCTGACCCAGCCACTGACCCAGCAGCTGACCCAGTGTAAGAGGTCGGAAAGGCTTTGTTACCCGAGTGTTTCATCAAACCAACAACTCCAGGACAAGACCAGACAAATCGGTAGAGCGCAGGCTCCCATCCCCGTGTGGAAGTTCAGTAGTTTGAATCCCGTATGACCATAGGTGTTGCTAGGATGTAAAGCCCCAACAAACAAATTATTTATTGTCATGGTGTGTTCAAAACCTGTCATGATTTATTTGATCATACAATTTCCAGCACCAATAACACACCTGACTAGTGGGGTTGATTGATATACTCGGCCCAGGCTGAGTCGACGGAGAGGGATTGGTAGTTATGATATTATTTACAAAGTACCGACAGCTTTGCATGAACTGAGGAACAGATGGAGGTGAAATAGAATAATAATAATAATAGTAGTAGCAATAATAGTAACAATAACAATAACAACAACAACAAAAATAACAGTAACAGCAGCAGCAGCAGCAACACCAACAACAATAACAATAATAACAATAACAATAAAAAATAATAGTAATAATAATAATAACAATAACAATCAGAACAAAAATAACAGTAACAGTAACAACAACAGCAGCAGCAACACCAACACCAATAACAATAACAACAATAACAATAATAATAGTAATAATAATAGTAATAATAATAGTAATAATAATAGTAATAATAGTAATAATAATAGTAATAATAATATAAATAGTAAAAAATTATAAAAAAATTAAAGTAATGAATAAATTAACAATAAAATAATAATACAATAACAATAACAACACAAATAACAGTAACAACAACACCAGCAGCAGCAACACCAACAACAATAACAATAATAATAATAATAATAAAACAGTAATCAGGTTGGAGAGCTTACCTCGTTTTAGCTACGGTGGTCATTTGGCCACCGAGTTCATTTCCAAGGTCGAATTTTATATAAGATTAGTGTGCAGGTTCACAAATATGGTTGTGGCACACTGAGTTTTGGGAAGTTTTCATATTGGAATATATCACTAGAAAGCAAAATATTATATCTAATTTCTTCAATATATCTAGGCCATTTAGTTGGGACCGGATTGAGTAAATTAACAGTGAATATTAGGAAACAATTCATTAGTTACAACACATGGCTACAGGCCAGAACTGCCCATGATAGTACTGTGTTGGTATAGCAGTAAATCCCAAACAATAGAGGAACCTCCAGCCAACCATGGGGGTATATGCTGGTCTTTGGCCCACTCATATATTTCCACTTGCCACTGGGGGAGTTCCTGTGGGGACTGCTGTACATCATTTGGATATATTTTTTGCATACCAATATATATATGCATAATAAATAATTCACTCTGATTATGCATCTGATGCATACTCACTACAAAGATGGCTTGTCTTGCTGGTACAACATTAAGAAAAACCTACCTTAAATATTATTGTATTTGATTTATTTTATTGTTGGTTATCACTTTTTATATACATATGCATAGATATACATACATATACATATACATACATATACATACATATAAAATAGAAGAGAGTGATCTCAGATTTATGTCTGCCATATGAAGGCATTGGTACAAACTACTGTATGTAGACCAACATTTTAATATTTGTTAGTATGGTAGTATTCATACTATTACTTATATCCTATTCACATTAATTTTTATATGTTCCTACTATGGACCCAATTATGTAACTACCATAGTCCTGAGTCTGAAATAAAGAACTGAATGAATGAATGAATATATATATACATACATATACGTACATACATATACATACATACACATAACATTCAATCAATCAATAGTTCCGTCCTCTAGTCGAGGGTTGGATGCAATGGTTCTCCACTTGTCCCGATGGTGTGCTGTTCTGATAGACTGTGAATAATTCAAGCCTGTCCACTGTGAAATATTTGTAAACCATGATGTTCTTGGTCTCCCTCTCCCTCTGCTGCCATTCACCTTCCCTTCCAACAATGTACGGTATATTGAACTCTGACGAATGATGTGGCCAAAATAAATAAGTTTCTTTGTCTGTATAGTGGCAAACAAGCTTTTCTTATTTTTAATTTTTCTGAGAACTTCTTTGTTGGTGATCTTCTTTGTCCATGATATTTTCATCATCCTTCGATAAGTCCACATCTCAAATGCTGCTAAACGTTTGTACATTTTCTTAGAGATTGTCCATGTCTCAGCCCCATACATTAGAGTAGACCACACATAACACTGAAGAATACGCTTCCTTGTTTGTATTAATATCTTACTTGATGTTAACACTCTATACATTTTGGAGAATGTTGTTCGGGCTATTGTTATCCTTCTTTTAATTTCTTCCTCACATCTCCCATCATTTGTAATCTTTTGTCCGAGATATATGAATTCGGATACTTGTTCTATGTTTGTGCCATCTATGGTTATATTGACATTTGGTTTATCTGTCTTTTTACTTATAACCATTGTTTTGGTCTTCCTGGCATTCATCTTCATGTTCAATAGTATTCCAGCTTTATTGATTCTATTCACTATATCTTGTAGGTTGTTCTCACTGTCTGCTAGTATTACACTGTCATCGGCATATCTAAGATTGTTGACATTCATGCCACCTATTGTCACTCCCCTGCAATGTTCAATGTGTCTGAAAATCATCTCTGTGTACAGGTTAAATAGACATGGTGACAATACACACCCCTGTCGAACTCCTCGTTTAATCATAACTTCATCCGATAGGCCCTGCTCCATTTTTATAAATGCACTAACATAACATTATCTGATGCATAATCCCCACGAATATGGCATTTCTTGCCGGTACAACAACATTCATAAAAACTTACCCTGTATATTATTGCATTTATATTTCATTTATTTTATTGTTGCTTATCACATTTTATTTATATTTGTATTATTTGAATTGAGGCCTGGTGCCGGGAGTCTCAGCGCCGGGAGGCCAGGAAGCCGGGATTCCCAGCGCCGATAGGCTGCCACCTCCCCCCCGAAACACAAACCCCCTATGCCTATTATAAATGTTATATATATACATATATATACATATACACATATATTAACATACATATACATATATATACATACATACATATATATATACATCTATGTATACATATGCAGACATATATACATGACTATATATATATGCATATAAATACATATTGTATTTAGAGATGGCTGCATCATATGTCTTAGAGTGGTCCTCCATTTGTCACTGTTAAGTTAATCCATATGTAGTCTGTGTAACTCTCAGACTTATTGCAACAATGCAAGGGGCCTAAGCTCTGACACTTTCACACTCAGATTTTAACCAAACACTGCCATTACCCTAAATAATATTCCATTTATATTTTATTTATTTTATTTTTGATTATGCATGTACATGTACACATACTTTTAAAGCTATATGTATATATGCATATGTACACATACATATGTATGTATTATATATAATATATATATAATATTGCAATATCAGGTGAAGAATAACTTAGCAGTGTTCCTAAATGTAAGGATGACTGTGTCAGATCCTTCACAATGGTAATCCATTTGCAAGTAGCAAGTTGACTGTTGTGTAGTGTGTGCCTTCAGAAATATGTGTGTGCAGTGCACTGTGGCACAGACCCTTATAAACCAAATCCAATCCACTGTCATACCTATTCCAAGGGCATAAGCTCTGACACATTCACACTCAGTGAGCTCAGCTGTCAGTGGGGGTGCAGCCCAGAGTACCATAGGCAACCTGAGGTGTGAAAGCTTTCCTTGGCAGTTTTTGGTTAAAATCTGAGTGTTAAAGTGTCAGAGCTTAGGCCCCTTGCAATAAGTCTGAGAGTGAAACAGACTACACATGGGTTAACTTACCAGTGACAAATGAAGGACCACTCTACAATATATGATGCATTCATCTCTAAATACAGTATGTATTCACATATATATATATATAATTATGTAGTCACATATATAGGTCTCCATATGTATATAGGTATACATATATGTAGATGTGAATGCATGTATATATAGACATATATACACATAGGTGCACATGTAATATTTATATATGCATATACACATAGGTATATGTATATTTATATGTATACACATATGTATGTGTATATGTATATTTATATCTATATCCGTATATATATATATATATAAATTATATAATAACATTATATATATATAGGTATCGGAGAAGAAGTCATTTCAAGGTTGTATGAGTTCGGACCATAGCTGCGCGAATTCACCAACGAGACACCAAGACAACACGGTTATATATAATATTTGGACAGATTTAATAATTCAATCTGCTCAAGTTACATTCAAGGAACACATATCGGATATATATCGGTGGCGCGTGGCCAGATCAGTTGTACAATCGGGCTCAGGAAGAGTGAGCTGCAACTCGTGCGTGGTCATTCGTGTAGGACAATGCTTAGCGGCGACAGTGGCCTCTCGAGTAATATGGTTAAAGTCAGTAACGTCAGAGTTCGATAATGCTAGCTGAAAGAAACATGTTAAACACGGTAGTTTTATCGACATTTGTACTAGCACTCCCGACAGCGCTCAAACCAATAAAATTCCGAGCGCTGCGGGAGCTGCTGAGACATGGAATACCTTGAGATAGGAGTGCACAGCCGAGCTCCGCCACATCCCCGCCGCCATTATCTGGTCCAGCGTCAGACCAGCACCCTGACACGCCTGAGCCGCCCCGCGCCTAAGCCCATGGAGCGTAAACCCCCTATCGACCCCGAAGGCTGTATATGAGGCTACTCTGAGGGCTCGGGTGAGAGTCGATAGAGTGAGCGGACAACCCGAGGGCAAGAGGAACGCTGGACAGGCGGGCGTCGGGGTTACCACTGAGATGTAGTTGGCCCAAGCAGTGACCGGGCAGCAGAGGGAACCTGGCAGGGCTGGCAGGCGGAAGACCACCGGAGGTTCAGAAGAGGATCTTGTCTTTGATGACTTGAGAGTAACCGAAAGCGAACCCCTAGCGAGGCGTATATCGTCACCTCTGAGGACGTGACGGAAACTGCTTGCTCCTGAGGAGAGCGGTGTGAGGTTTGATTGTCGAATCAGTGTGTAGTACCCGATAAGTAAGGCAGCAATAATTACATGTGGCCTGGGGGACATATTCGAGAGGGCTGCGATAATGGCCTTAAACTCGTCGGGGGACACTGGTGTCGCTCTGTTCACCACATGCTTGGATACATTGAATATGCCGCATTTGAACGTATTAAGTTCCGGCGCCTCGAAGGCGGAGGCGTCACCTTGGGTACCTATCACCCATACCTTGACTGAGCTGAAATAGTTACGGACCGCACCTGGGGATTTAAGGCGGTCTGTCAAGAGAAGCAGGAAGGAGAGAAGGTCATATACTGAAGGGGAGCTCGGGATGATCTTATACTTGTTGCAGAAATCTATGTAAATCCTGACATGCGCAGCTTTATTCTGCCATGTTCGTGGTGCGAGGGCGCAGGAGTAGACATTGAGCAGCCGGTTGTGGTGGCTCAATGTGTATCCTGGAAGATAGAGGCAAAAGAATTACTATCTTCCAGCGACAAGAGGTTAGATGGTACATGTTAAAAGATCAAGCGAGATATGCACAGGTACTTCGATGAGATTACGGTCTGCACAGATTTTTTGCGCTTTGGTGAAAGCTAGCTTCGAATGCGGGGCTCTACTCAAGGCGTCTGCCAATATCAATTGATTGCCTGGCTTATGAAGTACTTCAATATCAAAATTGTTATGAGCGGCAATCAGCCATAGCTGCCTCACACAGGCACACAGTATTTTTTCCTTACCTTTCCCTGACTCTAAGACTTGTTGTGAGGAAAGGCTGTCTGTGTTCACCTTAATCAAGTAATCATGTGGTTCTTGTGGCATCAAGAAAGAGACAGCGTGGACTAAGTTGAGGGCTTCCAACTGGGTTATGGCTAGAGATTCTTGCAATAGCTCGTTATCATAGGGTGACTTATAGAACGCTAACTTTGAGAAGGCTCCTCCCGCCTTCAAGGTGGAGTCACATTCTATAACCCACTCAGTTCGGGGGGCCTGTGGAATTAATTGCTTACCGTTATAGGCGCTGGCAAACCGTTGGAACCATTCGAGATCTCTCCGTAGATCCTTATCGAATACGTATTGACCTGTGTACGGGGCTTTCCTTAATGCTTCTAACACCCTATTAGAGAACCTCACTGCTGGTTTAATACACTTTGAAAGGTGTTGCAGCTTCCCCGCTAAACTCTGTAACTGCTTCCTAGAACACGTCGATTTATTTTCCCAGAGGCGACACTCATCTAACACATCTTGCAATTTTTCTTGTGGAAGGGTAACTGTCATATTCACCGAGTCTATTAGAAACCCCAACCATATGATGAAGGTAGAAGGGGGGGTACACTTCTCTACTGCTAGGTTAAGGCCAAGCTGAGTAGTTAAATCTATAAACTCAGCGTAGGCTGAGCACGCTTCCTGTTTCGTTCCTTCAATACCAATAAAATCATCTAAATAGCATAATGAAAATATATTCTGATTACGTAGAAGCCATACAACAGCTCTGGTGGTTCTCGCACAGGCTAACGCAGATGTTCTACAGCCAAAGGGAGGCGCCAGATCTAGATACATCTGGCCATTAATCGAGATACCTAATAGTGGGAGAGAGAGCAGGCAAACTCTCAACTGCCTATACGCTCGCGCTAAGTCCCCACCCCACATCCACGCACCTCTGCCTAAACTTGTTAATCTATCCGTGAGTGTTGACACTGACGGTAAAGACAAATTAAAGGGCTTACCCAGGTAATAACCTTTGACTATGCCAGAATTGACACTTCTTCCTTTCGGAAAACTTAGATCGATAATTATTCGTTTTTGTATGGAATTCTTTTTCGGTCTTGTCATCATCGGGCTTATCTGACACCATGGTTGAAATGGAAGAGCCTGGAATGGGCCTAATAGCGCACCCATCGACAATTCTTTATCTACAAATCTCGAAATGTGCTCAATGTCTTCAGGAGAGGAGGAGTGATTTTTATACGTGGGGGAAGGTATCGACGACGACGAGTAATCAATAGGCCCGCCAAATTCTAGGTGGTCTACTAGTAATATATCTGGATAGTTAAGGAGGACGGCTCGCCATTTTGGAATGCTAAGACCGGAAGGCACTGGGATTCTTGCTCAAAGGAAGTTAGGGAGACCACTGGATCGAGTCTCGTTATAACTGTCTTTATAGCTAGAGCTAAGATTAACCCACGACAAATCACGGGTATGTGGCCAGAAGTTAAGTAGTGTCTCTCTAAACTCAATTGGGGATGGAGGGGGGACAAACGTAGCGCGCTAACTTGATGGTAACGCTGCTAATACTACTTCAATCGGAGCGTCAAACCAGTCAGTTGGCATTGGTGGGAAAGAAACATCAGTTTTCAACATTATCGAATCATGTACAATAAGTTCAATTGCTGAGGTCATAGGGTCAGGCTCGTTATTATGCTCCACTTTCCCAGACTCACTAATCACCGGGAGATTAGGCTTTACAGATTGCAACTCCGCCGATAGCTGCGCGCATGCGCGTTGGCCTGCTCAGCTGGTGCTGGCGCGCTACCGCCGTTGATATATATTCGTTGTCTGCACCAGCTCCCCATACTTCCACCGGAAAAAAATTGGTATTGTCTTGTCTCTTCGTAGAACTCCTTATATATATATATATATATATATATATATTATATATCTATACACATGTATATGTGAATCTAAAAATGATGCCAATAATAATTAAAATAATACGGTAATAATAATGACAATAATAATGATAATAACAACGATAATAATAATGATAATAACGATGATAATAATAACAATATAATGATAAAATGGCAATAATACTTGACGTTACCCGACCTGACTTTACCCGACCTGACTTTACCCGACTCTAATTATTGATTATGCATATATATATATAAAGTTAGGCCACGGACTAGAAACAGAAGAGACAACATAAGCATGGGTTGATCAGTTTTAATTACTAGACCTTGGCTAGGATAACTGCCCAACCGGTTACAAAGTCGGAAAACCCGGTGCGAACTGGCCGAACAGTGGGGCGCAGGGCACGAACACGCGGTGGCGCTGCAGTAGCAGACGAAAGGATCGATCCCATCAGGCCGTATTAGGCCAAACCATATTAATTGTCGTTGTACACCTGCCAAATCTACTGGGCAGTAATAATCAGCCCCAGAATAAGGGTGAGCCGCTCCACCTTTTTATACAATGATAATGTTTATCCTGGCTATATATATATATATATATATATATACCCAGGGCAAGTGGAAATATATGAGTGGGCCACAGACCAGCATATACCCCCATGGTTGGCTGGAGGTTCCTCTATTGTTTGGGATTTACTGCTATACCAACACAGCACTGTCATGGGCAGTTCTGGCCTGTAGCCATGTGTGGTAACTACTGAATTATTTCCTAATATTCACTGTTAATTTACTCAATCCGCTCCCAACTAAATGTCCTAGGAATATCTAGGAAAATAGATATAATTTTTGGCTTTCTAGTGATGTATTCCAATATGAAAACTTCCCAAAACTCAGTGTGCGATAACCATATTTTTGAACCTGCTACCTAATCCTATGCAAAAATCGACCTTGGAAATTGAATCGGGGGTCGAATGAGGTATTTAAACACCATAGCCCGGTCGAGGTAAGCTCTCCAACCTGATAATAGTAATAACAATAACAACAAAAATAACAGTAACAGTAACAACAACAGCAGCAGCAACACCAACACCAACACCAATAACAATAACAATAACAACAATAACAATAATAATAGTAACAATAATAGTAATAATAATAGTAATAGCAGTAGCGACAGCGATGGCGAGAGCCACAGCGACAAGAAAAGTTTGTTTTATTTAAACACGCCTCTAGAGCACATTGATTTTGATCACAGGCTATTGGACATCAAACATATGATCATTCTGACATATTTCTTTGGAGGAAACCCGCTGCTCCAGATAGGCTACTTATTCCGATAAGCAGCAAAGGGTCTTTTATGTGCACTTTCCCACAGACAGGACATCACATACCACAGCCTTTGATGGACCAGTTGTGGACCACTGGTTGAAATGGAAAATAGCTCAAACTGCAAATGGAAATGGGTTCGCTGAGCAGGATCGATAGGATGACTGACAGCTTCACAGGTGGATACGCTACCGTTTGAGCTACATCCCGCTCCGTTAACAATGATAATGATCACAAAAATAATAATAATAATAATAGTAACAATAACGACAACTATAACAATAATAATAGAGAGAGAGCAAAATACCAAGCACTTGCATAAACAAGATTTATTGTAAGGGTCAGCGAAAGGAGGAAAACCAATTGTACAAAATTGAAATTTTCACCTGTCAAATAAATCAAGACATTAACTTAACAGATTGTTAAAGATAAATACATTCCCAGGTTTCGAACTCCTGACCTTCCGGACGGAAGCCTGCGTTCTACCAGTGGTTTATGACCATGGGTTTGTAAACAACTTAAATTCGAACAGGCAGAATGGTGAGATGGAGAGAATGGTGGGAAGGCAGTCAGGCAGGTCAGTTGCCATGGCAACACACGTCCTCAAAACAAATACACGCCCCATGCTGAGACTAATTCACGTTCTAATCAAGCCCTGAAATGTCCCCCATCCACCACACTGACACGCACACACGCACACACCCACACACACCAACCACACCCATACCCTCTCACACACACTCTCACACACCCAACCACCACACACACACCAACCGACCACACCCATACCCTCTCACACACACTCTCACACACACCCAACCACCACACTGACACGCACCCACACACACCCACACACACACACACCAACCACACCCATACCCTCTCACACACACTCTCACACACACACCCAACCACAGCCACCACACACACCCACACACACCCACACACACCCACCAACCACACCCATACCCTCTCACACACACTCTCACAAACCCAACCACCACACACACACCAACCGACCACACCAATACCCTCTCTCACACACCCAACCACCACACACACACACCACCGACCACACCCATACCATCTCACACCTGGTTGTTGACACACACATGCACCCACCCACACACACACACCCACACCCACCAACCACACCCATACCCTCTCACACACTCTCACACACCCAACCACCACACACACACCCACCAACCGACCACACCAATACCCTCTCACACACACTCTCACACACACCCAACCACCATACACACCCACACACACACCTACCACACCCATACCCTCTCACACACATCCACACCCACACTCACCATCGCTCATGCCCACACACACAACCACCATCCACACACATACACCACAAACACCAAACCCTCCCCCACACACACCCTCACACACACCCACACCCACATTCACACCCAACCACCACCCACACCCACCACCCACATGCACACCCACCACCCACATTCACACCCATACCCACCACCCACATGCACACCCATATACACCCCAAGCCACAACCCACACATCGACCACACACCACCCACACCCACACCCAGGGTCCCGAACGCTAGCATGTGATGAAGAACCACGTGACCTACTCACGTGACCTACTTCTCCAAATAAGGAGTGTGGGGATATCCGGCTCTAATTGGCAATCAACGAATTTGTCGTCCATGGATAGCCCTTGGGTTTTTCTTTTAATGTGTTTGTTTTTAATTTGCATAATCCCTTGGCTTTGAATTTCTGTGATATTAAAATGAAATGAATATATTAGGTTGATAATTATAATCTATTGGACTTCAGTTTGAGGTAACTCTTAGTTTGAAGTGTTTACTTTAGACACCTTCTTTACTGGGTTAGATATTGTGACTGAACTGACACTCAGTTGAATATAGATATATACAGATACAGTGTAACCCCGTTAAACCAAACTTGAAGGGACCCTAGACATTTGTTTGGATTAACCGATCATTGGTTTAACAGGGCTTTGGCTTCGACTTTGACCTTGAGTAAGAGTGTATTGCACATGTAATATACAATGTATGTGGACACGTTGATTACTGTTGTTTATGTACATACATTATAGCCCCATTAAACCAAGCTCGGTTAAACCAAACGATCGGGTAATCCAAACAAATTTCTAGGGTTCCTTCAAAATACTATCATTTATCATATAAAATATTCAGTGGGGTCTCAGATGACCTGATAACAACATGAAAGTGTGGTTTAACCATACCAGAAGTGGCCTGAGGTCTGACAATTTTCTTTGGATTAACCAATACTTTGGATTAACCGACTTTGGTTTAACCAACTTGTTTATATCATAAATGGTAATATTTTGCCGGGCCGCCGAAAAATGTGTGGATTAACCGATCGTTTGGTTTAAATGAGCTTGGTTTAACGGGGTTGTACTGTATACAGATATATAGTATTGTACTAGTCTGCACTAACTTCTCATAGCATCAGGGAGTCTAGGTAGTGTAATGGTTAGCACACTAGTCAAGAAGTGTGAGCTAGAAGCGCAACATTTGCCATTGCCATCACCCCTATGATAGTATATATACAGCAGAATATATATACTGTATAAGAATTACACAAGTATAATAACCCGGAATATCCCTCCTGTCCCTCATCACTCACTCAGCTCCATGGACTGATGGAGTCTCTCGTAGTCATCTACTGCTCCACCCTCCCCAACCCCAGCTCCAATGGTGCCGCCATCACCCCTGCACACTATAACCGCCACTCACTGTTCCGCTGAAAATTTCCTCAAGCCAGAGTAAATACACTCTCACCCACTATCATGTCTTCCTCTTTTTCATTATGTAGGCAAACTATTATGTATATATATATAATTAAGGATTACAGTAACCTTTCAAAGACTTTTAATTCTTGCAGTAGTCCCTACATGAGCCTCACCACCATGTTATCATCATCATGCTGTCGGTCGCGATGTGACAAAGACTGCTTTCATTACTTGACTGCTGCTCTCCATTTAGCTCTCTGCTTTGAGAGTGATGTCCATGAGTCGGTCTTAATGTCTCTCAGCTTCAGGTTTCTAGGGTTTCCATGTGGTGGTGGCAGAAACTACGCTGACCTCTCTTGTTGCCTGTTCATGATAACAGGTGGAAACAGGCTAGCCAGAGGCGGTCGCTGCACAGACCGCCGCCTACTGCAGCTGGCTAGTGCCCACCACGCCACCATGACAGGTTACCTGTGACCTGGTGGGTCAGGGAGCGGGTCACTTTGTTCTGTGATGCTGCGGTGGGCGGAGTAAGGATTAAACTGTGAAGCATGCGTTTCTCTCCTTGTCTTCTCTTTGCGCTGCAACAGTTACAGACCAGGGGGGAACTGGCTGTACTTCTACAACACGGGCTATCTCAGTGTCATCATAACAAGATGCACTGGGAGTAAATGAGATGAATTCTCAGGCAGTCAAACCAAAGTGCCTAGAAAATTGAAACTTGTCGCTACCTCACCTGGGGTTCTGCATTATTAGGATAGTCCAACGACTGCTTGGTGCAGTATCAGGATAATGTGATTCACTGAGATATCAGGTAATGGTGCCAACAGCCTGGTCTCCCAGCCTGACAGCCCTATAAAGCCGATATCTCAAGTCTACAGACTCCTAAATTTACCTTAGATCTTGCTAGAACGCAAAACCTTAATAAATTAATCTCTTATAGAATATCGTCATTTTTTATTCTCTCTTAATAAATATTATTTTTAGTATTCTACTTTACCTTTGTCCATTCCTCAATTCATGAAAACCTGCCATTACCTTGTCAATATTATCCTAACTACCAATCGCTGTCTATCAACTCAGCCCAAACGTAGTATATCAACCAATTAGTCATGTCTGGTATTTGTGCTGGAAATTACGTGATCAAATAAATCATGACAGGTTTTGGACACAGCGTAAAAATAAGTAGTTTGATTGTTGGGATTTTACATCCTAGCAACATCTCTGGTCATATCAGGACTGTGCACTCATGTCGACTTAATAGTGCTGCCCCACTGGGAGATCAGACCGCCAGTGTAATATATGTACTGTACAAACGCCCTGCCATAATATTGTATGACGTCGCTACGACGTATGACGTCACTACGAAGCAGAACAAATAAAGTCAGTTACGTTACAAGAACTCACGGTGTTAACACGTCCTTTACATGGTGTCAGATATTACGGGTATTTGACTGCAATGGCCCTACACGGATTAAAACCCCCAGGACCATTAATTTTAGACGAACACATGGCGATAAGTTGGAGATCGTGGCTTCACTCCTACGAGATCTACGCCACAGCTGCCGGAGTATCATCAAAGCCAGAGAAGGTACAATGTTGTGTCTTTTTACATGTCGCTGGAGTGGACGCTCAGAAAATACACCAAACATTCGAAATTGTGAATGCAGATAAAGACAAAATAACACCGTTAATTGCCGCATTCTCACATTACTGTGAAGATAAAACGAATATAACAGTTGTAAGATATGAATTTAACACATTTAACCAAACAAGTGAAAATATGGACACATATATACGAGATTTAAAACACAGAATACAGTTCTGCTGTTATGAGACGCTAGAAGCTTCTCTATTATGTGATCGTCTCGTGTGCGGAGTTAAAGACAATAACCTCAGGAACAAACTATTACAATCACCTAAATTATCATTGGAGACATGCATTCAACTATGTCGATTAAGTGAGAATACAGCGGCGCAAGTGACAAACATTGTCGAAAGTCAAATTGATGCTGTTGATTATCGTGACGTCAAGCGTGAGGGACCAGTGCAACGAACGTCGCCATGGGTACCGCGGACGACAACTCGGTATCAACAACAAACCCAGCGGTCACAACAGCCCACTACAAGATGTGATCGTTGTGGTTATCATCATACACGAGGGAGCTGTCCTGCAAAAGGCAAAGAATGCGCAGGATGTCACAGAATAGGCCACTTCATCAAGGTATGCCGTCAACAAAAGAGACAACAGCAAAATGTGCCAGTGTATGGAATTAACGTTGCACCGGATCGTACATTTGACAGTGAGGATCGACATGTGCAACAACAGATGGATGTCGGGGAGTACGATTTATTTGTGGGTACCATCTACGAAAGTGACGCACGTCACAATGATCTATGGTATGAGACAGTCGTCGTCGATGGCCACAAGGTGTCTTTTAAACTAGACACTGGGTCTGAGGCGAATATTTTGCCTCTCGGTATATACAAATCAATCCAGGGTGCTGCCCTGGAAACGTCAAGATGTCAACTAATTACATATGGGGGCCACAAAATCAAGCCTGTTGGAACGACAACACTAACTATCAACGACATCGAGACGAAATTTCAAGTCACCGATGTTGGATGTGCGATACTAGGGAAGCAGGCTTGTGTCAAATTAGGACTGCTAGCACGACTTGACACAATAAACACTGATCCTGAAATTGAAGACGCAAATAGCATGGTAAAGAAATATTCTGATGTATTTGAGGGTTTGGGTTTAATTAAGTCTAATGCAAAAATATATGTTGATGAAAATATACAACCTGTTATTGACCCACCTCGCAGAATACCATTAGCAATAAATGAGGAAGTACAAACAGAGTTAGACCGTATGGTAACTTTAGGTATAATAGTAAAACAAGAAGGCCCAACTCCTTGGGTCAGTTCTATAACAATTGTACGAAAACCGGGTAAAATCAGAATTTGCCTAGATCCGACCAAACTAAATCAAGCTATTTTGAGGGGACCATACCCAGTACGAACAGTTGAGGAAGTTGTTGCAAACATACACGGTGCCAATTACTTTTCTGTATTGGATGCAAATAGCGGTTATTGGCAAATCCAGTTAGACGACCCCAGTTCACTGTTATGCACATTTAACACACCATGGGGACGATTTAGATACACACGTCTACCATTCGGTATCAAAACGGCTGGCGATATATTCATTCAGGAAATGAATACTATATTATCCGGGTTACCTGGTGTTCACGTAATTTCGGATGACATTTTGGTACATGGAGTCACAATACATGAGCATAATATGCGTCTAGAGTCTGTCTTAAAACGTGCTCGTGAGGTTAACCTCAAATTAAACCCTAAAAAGTCGAAAATTTGTAAAACAAGCGTAAATTATGTAGGACATTTAATCACTTCAAAAGGGCTTCAACCAAACACAGACAGAATCCAAGCTATAATTGACATGCCAGTACCGACAGATAAAGCTGCGATCCAGCGATTTTTAGGAATGGTTGGTTATGTCAGCAAATTCATTCCGAACATGGCACATATTAGTAAACCGTTGAGAACTGTTATTCAAAAGAATATTGCGTGGCACTGGGATTCGGAACAGGATAAAGCTTTTATGACGTTGAAATACCTCTTGACTACCGCGCCTGTATTGCAGTATTTTAATAAACATGAACAGATTGTTATACAAGTAGATGCATCGAAATATGGGTTGGGCGCGACGTTATTCCAAGCTGATAAGCCTGTGGCCATGGCATCAAAAGCACTGGATAAAGCCCAGATCAGTTATGCAGTAATCGAAAAAGAACTACTAGCCATATGTTTCGGTTGCCGAAAGTTTCATAATTACATTTATGGTAATGAAGTTATTGTACACACCGATCACAAACCACTAGTATCCATAATGATGAAACCCATTCATCAGTTGTCTGCCAGAATGCAGAGAATGAGATTGAGATTACAAAATTACAACATACACGTAACATATGTAAAGGGGTCAAACTTATTCTTTGCAGATACACTTTCACGAGCGCACACTGCAGACATAACCCCAAACGACCTCTACGACCAAGACTTCTCGGTGGCTTCGATCAGTCTGAGTACAGATATTTTCCAGAGGGTACAAACAGATACAAATGTGGATAAAACGTTACAGGGTGTAAAAGAATTAACATTGCATGGGTGGCCATCAAACAACAACAATCTCGACCCTTCTATTAAACCGTACTTTACGTTCCGGCATGATATCACATGGTTTGATAATGTATTATTAAAGGGAGAACAAATAATAATACCAAAGTCGATGCAGCACGAAATATTAAATAAATTGCATGAATCCCACTTAGGGATTATCAAATGTAAGCAGTTGGCGCGGGACACCGTGTTTTGGCCTGGTTTAAACAAGCAAATTGAAGACCAGGTATCCAGGTGCCATGTTTGTCAAGTTTTTAGAAATGAACAAGCTAAGGAACCATTGTTGAGTCATCCTCTAAGTGACATACCGTTTTATAAAGTAGGTATTGACTTATTCCATGTGAATGGTTTAAATTATATTGTAATTGTGGATTACTATTCCAAATTTCCTGAAGTTATGGAACTTATGTCAACTACGAGTAAGGCAGTTATTATTGCATTGAAGCAAACTTTTGCGCGCTATGGTATACCCCGGTTTGTCGTCTCGGACAATGGTCCACAATTTTCAAGTACAGAATTTAAAACATTTTCTTCAGAATATGGTTTTAAATGCCTGTTCACGAACCCCATGCATGCCCAAAGCAATGGGCAAGTCGAACGTTATGTTCAAACCATGAAACGAATGATAAAAAAATGCCTTAAAGGTAATCAAGATGTAAATTTGGCTCTGTTAAATTATCGTAACACAACACTGGATGGGATTGGTGCGTCTCCGGCGCAATTATTAATGTCTAGGAAATTAAGAACACGACTTCCTATATTAGAATCCGCACTCAAGGCGACAGCCCAACCATCTAAATTAAATCAAATGAAAGATAGGCAAATCATACAAAAATTCTATTTCGACGCACATGCGGGCAAAGATCACCCTTTATTACAGATGGGGGACACAGTCCGGTATAAAATTATCAGGATGAATGGAAACAAGGTAGAGTTGTAGGCACCAGTAACAGTGCACAACGTGACTACCAAATACTAAATGAACATAAAACGACATTACGACGTAACAGGAAATTTATATATAAATGTCCAGGTGATACTACCGGTGAAACAAAAGAAAAACCCGGGGAATATCACATGAACAAAGTTAACGACCCACATAAATCCTTAACACAAACTACCAGGTATGGTAGAATCGTTCGTCCTCCAATCCGTTTCGGGAGGGACTAAAATTACAAGTCAGGTGTCGAGACATAGAATTTAGTAGTCTGGTAACGTCTAGGAGGTATCGATGTAGATACATATACTAGAACAAAATGCACAAAGTGTTACAACAAGTTTAGGGATATTGTATAAGTCAAGCTGTTCTTAGATTGTATAAGAGAGTAACGAGACATACACATACAGAAATCAGCGGCCACGAAAATAAAGTCAAATAAAACACGAAACAACACAGTTACACACATAAGAATCGACGGTTTAAATACACTAAAGGAACACATCGTTGTATTCATTCGTATATGGGCCCTGCTCACCACCACCAGTAAGTGCCATGTAATTAGTGCATTAAAATGTAGCCTGTATGAATGTTAGGTCATGACACATGTTTTCATAGATCTTTCTAGACACGAGAATGAAATAATATTTTTATGTCATGAGCATCCACAATAGTGGTCTTATAGGTAAATATAATCAAGTTACATTGATGTTTGCAACATTATCGTGTCTGTCAAGAAATTAGTACACAAAAATAAACGATAAGTCTTAAGTATGTTACGCATATCACACCAATATGCCCATCAAATGTCATGTAATAGATCTTAAGAGTCAGGCAGAGATATATATATATCATTGAAAGGGGAAGATGTAATATATGTACTGTACAAACGCCCTGCCATAATATTGTATGACGTCGCTACGACGTATGACGTCACTACGAAGCAGAACAAATAAAGTCAGTTACGTTACAAGAACTCACGGTGTTAACACGTCCTTTACAGCCAGCACCATGACCTGCTATCCCATTGTCACATTACCCTGACACTGAACCAATCGGTCCTTGCCATATCCTCATAATGCCGAGCACCAGGCTAGGTAGTGGCGTCCATAATTAATTGATGACAGGATATATGAGGTTATTAATTAATGACCTGGTGTTTAATTCACAGACGCTCTCGTTTTAATGGACCAGGAAGTTGGTAGGTTGGTTGTTGCAGTTTTACATCCTGGCAACATCTAAGGTCATATCAGGATGGATGGGTACCGATTTGTGATAGTGCCCACTCATGATGACTTTATGATGCGCGAGAAGGAAGAAGGCAGAGGCGGGGGTGGGAAAAGAGACGTTTTATTCACGCCTCAATGACATACAGGGCAAACAGTGTATCAATGAAGTAAATAAGTCAAATGCACAGTGTAAGGTAATAAGCAAATGTATCAATGAAGTAGATAAGTCAAATGCACAGCGTAAGGTAATAAGGAAAGTAATGTCAAAAGTTCATGGTGTCAAATGGTAGCAGAAAGGTATATAAGAGTTCATGTGGTGTCAATGTCAGAAAAAGAAGCGGGCAGGAAGACGGCAGGACGGTGAGTGGCTGAGGGAGGCCGGCGTCGGCCTTATAAGGGGGGGAAGGGGACAGCGGCGGCAGGAGGTGCGAATGCTGGCAGGCCGGGGGGAGGGTGAAGGGTGGCGAGCAGCGGGGGTCGCGCGAGGGGTGAGCAGCGCGGGACAAAGGAGAGTGGCGGGGGAGGGGGGGGAAGTGAGCGCGGTCGGCCGAGGTGAGAGGGCAGCGCGACACGCGGGGCGGGGGAGGGTCTCTCCCTTCCCTCCCATCAAACGTAATGCTTCGCATTACGACCAATGCTGCCGCACTGGGAAATCAGGGCGCTGACACCATGACCTGATATCCCACTCAGTCACATTATCCTGACACTGCACCAACCAGTCCTTGCCCTATCCTATTAATTCCGAGGGCCAGGCTAGGTAGCGACAAGTATCAATTTTATAAGTCATTGGTTTGACTCGACCGGGAACCTAATTCCTGACCTGCCGCACGTGAGGCCCGCGCTCTGCTGATTCGGCCACCGCGTCCGGTAGACCAGGAAGTTGTTCGACATTGCCCGGTGTGAGGCGCAATGCATTCTGGGACACTGCGCATGTCACAGTATTACTAAAGATTAGCATTCTTTTCCCCTTAATTAACTGACAGCAAAATGAGATGTAAAATTGATTGGATGGCTTGGAGATAAATGGCCAGCCCATATAATATGGGTTTTTTAAAGTAAAGTATTGTCGTTGATATAGCAAGATTTCTTACTTGGAGTCCCTCTAGCGGGAATATTGTACACTAGGTACACTAGGTACCCTGAAATAAAGCACTCAGACATCTAATAGGAGTGTGGTTCTAAGTGTAAGAAGTGATTTTTTTTGGTGGTAGATTAGTTGACTAAGCAGTGGAAATTTCAATCGTGGACGATTGGTCTTCCTCATTCCACTGCTCCTTGCCCTATCCTAATAATGCCAAGCGCATGGCTAGGAAGTGACCAGTATAAATTTTTATTGGTTTGACTCGACCAGGGTTCGAACCCATGATGCCACAATCTACCAGAATGGGAGACGGACGCTCAACACATCCGGCCATCTGGTCTGATTCAACGTATATATTCAAATATACATGTCATAATATATATATGTATATATATATATATATATATATATATATATATATATGTTGTGAGGCTAATGCAAATAGCTTCAAATCCTGCTCTAGGGACAATATTTTCCATTTTCATCACCGCCATGACACTGGTTGCTGTGACCTTGACCCCGCACTATATATTTGTAAGCATTAAACAACTTATGGATGCAAACCATTTAAAAGACTTACAATTCCAAAGGAACAAATGTAGTTGTCTGCACTGACCTCTCAGGCAATCGAGCCACATAGACAGCTAGGCGTGGGTAGAGTGATTGCATCAGGGAGCCTAGATAGTGTAATGATTGGAATGCTAGTCACTGAATGACAAAGAGTATGGCTTCAAAGCCTGCTCTCGGTACAAAGTTTCCCATTCGCAAAAACACTCCCCATGACAAATATAAAAGGCGAGTTTATTTCCTTTTTTTTTTCTTAAAGATTTATACTGCCTATCAGGAATAAGTCTGAATAGACCTGTTTTCATCATTAGACAGTTTGTCGATAGAAAGCCCCAGCCTACACTTTTTTGCCGACCCAAGGGATTTTTAACCTCCCACACCACATAAACATGGTATGAGAGCAACCGGCCTTTGATGATGCTGTAAGTTATACACCACGGTGGAAATCCAAATTGGCAGAGATGGGGGCATGGGGAATCGAACCACTGACCTTCAGATTAGGAGTCAGACCTTGATGGAGAGTCCCTACTGCAGGGAGATAATGGCCTCAAATAAAACAAAGACATCCACAGTCTGTTCTGGTGATGCAATCTACTCTAAAGATATTACATTACAAACGTGAAGACAACACACCTAAGTAGGTTTGAAGAGAGTCATACACTCTGACTGGTCACAGACAAATCCTTAAAACAATTTATTCAAAAGGAAAATCCCAGTGGAAATGGGCCAAGTGATAGTGGAGCCAGACGGACACAGGAGGAGGGTTGTGGTTAGGTAGTTGATTACACGGACAACTGGTATCCAGGTGGTTCCAACTCCAGTTATCTGGTTAGTAGTAGCAGGTTTCAAGTAGTGAGGAGGTGGGGGAGGAGAGAATGCCCGCTCCGCAGTGAATAACATGGAAGTTAAGGTGGTTAGAGAGAAACATTAAGGGGCTGCCATTAAAGTTGCATATTCCTGACATCAAAACATGCCCAAACTCTTGACACCATAGACTTGAGTAGTAACGGTTTCTATTAATTGACTTATTATGCCCTTCAATGCAGCAACAAATGCTTAATAAGTGCACAAGTATCTCAGTTGAATATGTAGAATCAAATCTAGAAGTGTTTTTGGTTTTGAAAATTTGATGTTTTCATCGGAATTTCTTCTTCTTTTTTTTTTTGGTAAAGTATTTATTCATCTGAATATGACATTTGTCAGCGCCGGAGCACTGGTCTTCCGGCCATCTTACTATTGGAATTGACATTCTAAATAATCTAAGTTTGATCAGTGCTGTATTAGTCACAGCACCGATCGTGTAGAATTAAGGGAGTGGCTCCTGCTGTATAATGTACAGCACCAGTCACTGCGGTTCATACAAAAATGGGGAGCAGCACCAAGTAGAAGACGGAGTAGAGCAACTTTAAGTCATCATCATCATGCTGTCGGTCGCAATGTGACAAAGACTGCTTTCAGTACTTGACTGCCGCTCTCCATTTAGCTCTCTGCTGTGAGAGTGGTGTCCATGAGTCGGTCTTAATGTCTCTCAGCTTCAGGTTTCTCTTGATGGTATCCTTGAACCGGAGATGAGGGTGCCCTCTCTTTCTGTAACCAGGAGACAGTTGAGAGTAGAGGATCTGCTTTGGTAGCCTGTCTGATGACATCCTCATGAGGTGTCCAGTCCACCGGAGATTCTTTTTGATCAGAAGATCTTCCATCGAGGGCAGCCCCATCCGTTCGAGTATTTCCTTATTTCATTTCATGAAAGCTGCCTGCAAAAGTGTTGAAGTGCTGCTGGCTTTTGCAAGTTACCAGCGGCACTCTCTCGGGGAGCAAATAGAGGTTTCACACCGCAAGAACATGTCCATACAGGCGCAAAACTATTTGTCCCTGCAGTGGCTGGTCGGGAGATGTTGGGAGTTCCATACATCAACCGCCCTTGATCCTGCCACAGTGACATGGTTTTCTGTTCAGGGTTTGCTCCCTTAGCCTTCGGTTCTGTCAAGAACCTGTACCACAAGGCAGTGGTTTACAACTCTGCAGGGCAGGTACGCCAAACTCCCTGAGGTATTGCAATACCTGCATACCAGCATTTAAGTATAGCCACATAATAAAGTATATTGTACATAATTCTTATACCTTAGATAAGTACCGTCAACAAATGGTGTATCCATATACTACTCACAGTGGAATTATGCTAGTAGTATATAGAGATGCTACTTTGTGCAGGATGTTAAGATTTTAGCACTAGATTGCATTAGATCGCATTATATTGCATTGGCATTAGACTGGATTAGATTCCATTTGGCATTGGATTACATTATATTGCATTCGATGTATTAGGTTGCATTAGTTTATGTTTGATTGCATTATATTATATTAGATTGCATTATGTTGCATTATATTCAGTTGATTGCATTAGATTATATTAGATTGCATTCGATTGCATTGGGTTGCATTCAATTGCATTATACTGCATTACATTGTATTAGATTACAGTAGATTTATTAGATTGCATTCGATTGTATTAGATTGTATTATATTATATTAGATTGCATGAGATCGCATTGGATTGTATTAGAGTCATTTGATTGCCTTTAATCAGATTAGATTGCATTAGATTGGATTATATTGGATTAGATTGGGTTATTTTGCATTAGATTGTATTAAATTACATTAGATTGCATTGGATTGCATTGGATTTCTTTGGATTTCTTAGATTTATTAGGTTGCATTAGATTGCATTCGATTACATTAGATTGTATTATTTTGCATTAGATTCCACTAGATTGCATCAGATTGATTATGAATATAATATTTCAGTTAGAGGATGGCTGAATGAGTTAAGCATCCGCCTCCTATTTTGGTAGGTTATGGGATTGGAACCCCTGACCGAGTCAAACCAATGCCTTAAAATTGTATATGTATCGCTACCTAGCCTGGCGTTCTGCATTACTAGGATAGAGCAAGGCATGGTGGAATCAGTAAGATCAATTGCCCTTGGCTGAAATTTGTCCTGCTCAATCAACTAATACACACGCACAAAAAGTCAGTAACCATTGGATTACAAATATGCCTATTCAGCTATTTTTTATTCGCAACTCACATTGAAAATTGAATTGTCTTTTTGTAGGATAGGACTACGAATGGTTAATACAAACTGAGTACATTCTCACTAACAACAGCTGGGTTTTAGTGAAAGAATATTAAATGTAATGAACTTAACTGACAGTATATGAGTCAAAGCGGGTAATAAAATGCAGTTGGCTTCAACGATTTAAGTTAATTGGATAAACGTTGAGGTGGCAGTTACATAATCCATGAATGGAAGTATTTAAATATTTCTGTAGTGGCATGATTATGCCCGTTATCAGAGACCAAGTGTCACACGTGAATGAATTTTGTGCAAGAAGGCAAGCACTCACCACTTGTTCGGCAGTTAACGAATGGTCACGTGGTTTTGTGTGATATCATATAGGGACAGAATGGACAGAAGCACAAAGGCGAGATAAAATATATATAATGTATAATATATATATAATATATTATATATATTGTGTATATTATACATATTACATATTACATTATTATTATACATATTATTATACATACATATTTAAAAAAATTAATTGTTATTATATATATTATTTATATATAATATATATTATATACATTATATATATTGCGTATATACTATATATTATATATATTATATATATTATATATATTATATATATTATATATATTATATATATTATATATATATTTATATATTATATATATTATATATATATTATACATATTATATTATATATGTAGTAGTCTGAACATGAGCTCTACTACCACGCGGTAGCAGCGGAGACTACGCCGTACACCAGCGCAGTACCACTACACTGCGCTAGGTGGCGGCACGGGTAGCCACCGGTCAGACCCCAACTGGGCTGACCTCTACTGCATGTGGCTGACCCCCCCCCCCCCCACACACACACACAGACACACCTATAGAGTCGATGTGGGATCTGGCGAGTCAGGGGGCGGGTCAGACAACTACTGATGCCGCGGAGAGCAGATGGTTCAATAAACCAAGGTGAAGCGTACTCTGATTGAATCTTGGTGTTCTTCCGTGAGTAACTGCGAGAGTGGGAGTCGGAGGGCCGTGGGCCATTACATATATATATTATATAAGACTCCCATACAAAATGACGAGACCAGCAGATTGACGATTCAAATCCAGCGGGTGGCAACTGACGATTCAAATCCAGCGAGAGGTGTCAAACGCCGCTGAGCCCAGTAGGTCCACAGCAAAGCGGCCGGATATAATAGATTATATATTATATATATTATATATATTTATATACATTACATATATTATATATATTATGCATATTATACATATTTTATATATTATGTGTATTATAATGGATTATAATAATATAATGTAACGTAGCAGAATCCAAGGCTATATTGTATATATATTGTTTATTACTGTCGTGGGGGTGATGAAAATGGGAAATATTGTGCCTAGAGTGGGACTCGAACCCACATCTCTTTGCATTCCGGGCCAGTGTGCTAACCATTACACCACCTAGGCTCCCTGATATCAATACACTCCCCACGCCTACCTGTCTATGTGGTTACTTGCCTGAGAGGTCAGTGCAGACCACTACACTCGTCCCCCTGGAATTGTAGTCTTGTAATGCTTACAATTACATACATACAGGCAATGCACTAACACATACATACACAGGGTAGGTTCAACAACCATACAGCGCAAAGCTTGTACAGGATCCTGATCACGGCAACCAGTGTCGTGGGTGATGAAAATGGAAATACGCGCCTAGAGCGGGACTGAACCCACATCTCTTTGCATTCCGGGCCAGTGTGCTAACCATTACACCACCTAGGCTCCCTGATATCAATACACTCCCCACGCCTACCTGTCTATGTGGTTACTTGCCTGAGAGGTCAGTGCAGACCACTACATTACTGAACATTCGATATCAAATGTATTCGAAGTCGCGCACCCACCTTGAGCAGGTGTGCACGAATGGGGCGCCACCTGCGTCGCGCAATTGTACTAATATGTGACCGTATGTCTGTCACTTCGTCTGCGATTTTCTTTTGAGCGGTTGTGTGCTGCACCCGCTCCACTAGTCCGGCATGCCGTATTGTGACCTGTGCGGGGTGTCACACAGAGGTGACAAGTGTACAAAAAAACGAAAAGGAAAGAAAAAGGGAAGACAGTCGCCACCTGCACGAATAACTAGAGGAGCCGCAGCAACTTTGACGGAGGTGGCAAATAGTGATTCTAGAGACAGTTCTCCTGACATTACAAGTAAAGTTGCGTCTATAAGTCTCGAGGAAGAGGAGATGCTTATACTAAAAGAAATTGCACAAATGACATTGGAGGAGCGGGTATCAGAGTTAAAAGAATGCCGCAACGTCATGAGGAGAAGAGAGGAGGGTCGACAATGCGGGGAGGAACGTGCGGCAAGTACGAGGGCGCCATTGGACGAGGACGGGATGGGTGCCGGTGCCACCGGTGCCATTGGAGCCACGTCAGGACCAACGGGCGCCATCTTGGACGAACATTCCAAATACGGAGTGGCCAGAGGGCGTCGAAGGTCACGCAGTCGGCGACGGAGACGAACGCCCAGCGACTCTAGAAGCAGGAGCACCAGCAGCACGAGGCAACTCAGAAGTAAGTGGAGTCTGAGGCGATACACAGTATCAGGAAAAGAGATACGGAAACTCAACTGCTATGAATTAATTACGGCCTCTATCCGGTGGTGTCTGGATATTCAGGGGCTCACAGTTAAAGACTTCCGAGCGCTCATGGAGCATGTGTGTTTTATGGCCTCGAGAGCAAAGGAAAATGATTTTCAAGACTCCACCCATGTCGACTATGATATAGATATTAGAAAGCTAGCGGAAGTTGAGGGGTTTGCTGCGTTCGGAAGCCGTAACACAGGTTTAGCCATGTTTCATTAGGGTATGCACAATATGCGCCAGAGGAAGACGTCAACTAGCACGCGCAAGACAAATAATTTCACTAAGGATGGCAAAACTGGTTGCTATAAGTGGAATAAGGAGAGTGGCTGCAGTAGACTAGAGGACGTGTGCAATTTTGGTCATTGGTGCTCCAAGTGTGGGAGTAAGAGCCACAAAAAATATAACTATGGCAAAAACTGACAGGTTAATACTAAACAGGTTGGACCAACAGGGTTTTGTGAACATAATATTGGCTCTATAAATTATGTTGAACCTTGTAGTGATATGTACAGTGTGCTGTGTGATGGGAAGTCTATTCTGTTTTATGACAGCAGTACTATATCCAATGTGGAAGTCGGTAATAATTGTTGTGTCAATTTGGACGGTGCGGTTTCGACACACTTGGCACCCCCTGTTAAACATGTAATTAACCCTTTGCATTCCAGCCGATCACCAAGAAGTGAGACCAATTATGTTACGTGTGTTTCAAATGCTATGCAGGTAACACCCGATCAAAGGGTAGTAGCAATAACGCCAATTGAGCTAAAAGCATGTGACACCAAATTCGGGTCGCATGATGTAAACCAGGTTAACGAGGCAATTGGGGACGGTAGAATTGATATTCCAGACAATGTTACGTGTGCTGATAAACTACAAATAAACTCTCAAACTAGTAGACCGAAAAACATTTCAATAAATAGTGCTGACGGCCACACGAATACTAGTACAAAGGGAGATAGCCAGGTTAACAGAGTACTGAATAGTTGGATAAACAGCGATAATGCTAGTAAAGAAGATATGATTTATGTCGAGACAATTAGAGGTAATTGTTGTCACTGGGCATTCCACATAAGGGAACTCCCTAGTTCAGATCCAACAGTAATTAAAATAACAAATTCATGTGTGGACGGTAAATGTGCATGTGAACACTTCATAGCCGGTAGCCGTGCTCAATTAAAACCATGTAGAGTGATTTGTGAACTTTTTTTAAGAGGCGACACAGATCCGGACTGGATTTATATATTATGGGGTGTGGTCTTCGGTTTCCACATGACGAATTATGAGTGTCCGGCAGTGTATAATACCAAATTTAAAAGGATACGGAATGCCATGTACAGGGATATCATTTCCCAGAAATTACTGTTGGAATTGAACCATGATATAATATCCCAAGTAAACCATACACCGCAATGTGTGCATAATATATTTTGTATACCAAAAACGATGGAGGGAGAGGGATAATTGAGTGTAGTAGGCCCAAAAATGATTCTGTGAATAATTTCACTGATGAGGTAGCCTGTAAATTTAATTATAAAGGAGTTGACGATGTGGTTGACTTCATGGAGCAAGGCGACTTCCTCTCTACGATAGACCTAAAAGACGCATACCATGCGGTGGCTATCCACCCTGTGGATAGGCCAAGACAGGGTTTACTTTGGAATTTCAGTAGCGAGCCTGATGGGAAGCCGATATACATGCTTGACAACAGGCTTTGCATGGGGCTCTCCTCGAGCCCATTTGTCTTTTCAAAAATATCCGAGTTTATTGTTTGGTGCGCAATTAGGGAGGGAGTAAGCAAAATCGTAAATTATTTGGAAGATTTTTGCCTTGTGTCCCCTGACTTAAAAACTGCTATTATGCAGCAGAATAAAGTAGTAGCGTTGTTGCGATGAATAGGCTTCTATATAAGCTTCAAAAAACTTATCTCACCTACAACAAGAATCAAATTCTTGGGTATAATTATCGATTCGGTAAAGTTACAGTTGACGCTACCGGAAGATAAGCTAGATAAGCTACGCCGTACATTGTTGGCATTTAAGAACAAGAAAAAGGCTACTAGAAATAAACTGGAGAGGCTAGGCGGATTGTTAGCCCACTGCGCCAAAGTAGTGCGTGGTGGGCGAACATTTTCAAGACGTGTGTATGACTTAATAAACTCAGTCAAAGAACCACATTATAAGGTCCATTTAAGCATAGGCTTTCGGGAGGATGTGCATTGGTGGTTTAACTTTGCCAGTAAATTTAATGGTAAGGCTTTAGCACTTGGAAAGTTTGCAACGATTACAGCCACATACAGTGACTCTAGTAAGTGGGGATATGGGGCCATGCATGACACAGACTGGTTAGTTGGCTGTTTTGACCCAAGTTATGAAGACTCTTTGCACACGGCGGTACACCACCACTGCGATATCCCGGATAATGAAGTAAGAAATGCACATATTAATTCACAAGAAATGTGGGCAGTCTATGCGACAGCGAAACGCTGGGGACATACCTGGGAAGGAGCCTCTGTAATAATGATCACTGATAGTGCTACGGTGGAAGCTGCACTATGTACGGGCCGGTCAAAATGTAAATTGATTATGTACTATGTTCGTAGATTATTCTGGCTGTCCATAGAACATAACTTTGTCTTTACCTCGGTCCGCATTAGTACTGAAGCTAATGTAATAACGGATGCCTTAAGTAGATTAGATAAAGTAAGCATGGCCGCAGTAATTAATAGCGTTGACCCTGAAGGGATATTATGCTGCAGTAGTATATTTAGATCTCGCTTGTCATTACAGAAATCGGGAGGCTCAGGCTAGAGCAGAAGAATTTCCAAGATAAATGCTACGCACCGAATTCTATGATAGTTAGAGAGAAACAGATCAATAAGTATTTTTGTTTTATAGATGAGTTTTCTGAAACCCATGCACCATTGCCTTGTGACGCTATCCAGGTAGCACTGTATGCGACATGGCTAGCGAGGACCCTTAGATATTCATCGATCATTAATTATTTAAGCGGACTTAATTATTTTTTCAAGATTCAAGGAGCTCCTAGGATAGATTATTCGGATTTTGTCATTTCCTCAACTCTTAAAAGGATCCGGAGAGAACTGGGAGATGCACCAAAGCAGGCTATGCCGTTGTTGCCTGGTATGCTTCAGAAAATATTTTCGTTCTTAAATGAGAGTACTGGGCACACTGCATGGCGAGCAGCAGTTCTTTGCAGCTTTAGGGGATTATTGCGTAAATCCAACATAACTTTCTCTGATGCGATGGTTCGGTGGAGGGACTTTAGATTCTATCCATGGGGGATGGTAATAAAAATATATAAATCGAAAACGATTCAGTTTAGAGAAAGATCTTTAGATATTCCGATAGCTAGGTGTCCGGATAAATCCCTGTGTGCGGTCTATTGGACGGAGAAGCACTTTGCGGAACAGCCAGCCGATTATGGTGCACCAGCATTTTTATTGCCTGGCGATGGTGGTACGTGTTTCCCTTTATCATATGAAATTTATCAGGCAACCCTAAAACGGTTTGGGGGACTATGTGGATTGGATATCACATTATTATCATCACATTCGCTTAGGAGGGGTGGGTGTACATACCTATCTATGTGTGGTGCCTCTCTGGAAGAAATTCGTACAAGGGGCGATTGGACAAGTGATGCTTTATACAGATATTTAAGAACCCCCCTCTCGGTACGCATCTTGAATGATATGCGAGTGGCAGCCAAGTTGGCTGCACATGTATGAGTCAGAGTTGGTTTGGAGGGACCCTCAGGTTGGGGGTCTGGTTGGCGTCAGGTTGGGGTCTGGTTGGTGTTTGGGGTCTGGTTGGCGTATAGTCTCCTGCCAGAGAACTATTAATAAATAGGCTCAGCCCAACTCTGACTTCTTCCTTATTTGCCGAGTGGTTATGTGTATTATAATGGATTATAATAATATAATGCAACGTAGCAGAATCCAAGGTTATATTGTATATATATTGTTTATTACTGAACATTCGATATTAAATGTATTCGAAGTCGCGCACCCACCTTGAGCAGGTGTGCGCGAATGGGGCGCCACCTGCGTCGCGCAATTGTACTAATATGTGACCGTATGTCTGTCACTTCGTCTGCAATTTTTCTATTTTTTTTTTTTTATTATAGATATAGGCATATTTATAGTCTCCGCCAGAGAACTATTAAATATAAGCTCAGCCCAACTACGGACTTTCTTCCTTAATTTGCCGCAGTGTTACTATATATAATATAATATATATGTATTATATATATTATATATATTATATATAATATATATATTATATGTTATATATATATTATATGTATTAAATATATTATATATATTATATATATTATGTATATAATATATATTATGTATATAATATATAATAAATATTATATATATATAATATATAACTATAGATAATATACAGAGAGAGTAGCCATGTTGGATCACCATCCTTGTGAATAATCAGCGCTGTGTTGGTGATGTTCATGAAGCTTCAAGCTGACAACTGCTGCAGCTGCAGAGAGCCACCTGACTTGATTCCAGGCGGTTCCCGGGGAGTCGACAAGCATCATTTATGGTGATCATACTCAGTCAACTGTGTCAGCCGCTTCACCCCAATTGCCATGGTAATATCCAGCCGCACCGTGTGCCTTCGCATTGTGCAGGTAACGTCAAACAATAATTCATGCCGACTCTGTATAGCTAGCTTTTCCAATTTAGACAATGCTGTACAACTGATTAGCTGGTTGTTTGGTTGATGGAGTGCTACGTCCTGGCAACATCTAAGGTCATATCAGGACGGGTACCAACTGTGCTTCCCCACTGGGAGACCAGGCCACCAGCACCATGACCTGATATCCCACTCAGTCACATTATCCTGACATTGAGCCAGCCAGTCCTTGCCCTATCCTAACAATGCCGAGCGCCTGGCTAGCAAGTGACAAGTATCAATTGTTAGGTCATTGGTGTGACTCAACCAGGGTTCGAACCCATGGGTTCGAATTCCTCGATCTACCAAAATGAGATTCGGACACTCAACTCTTTCGGCCATCCCGTCTGATTAAGTGACTCCAATTAACTCGCTGAATACATAATGCCTAACAAAATAAAAAGTGTTCCGGTTGCATGACTGACCACAAAAACAATTACCGACCGTAAATTGTTGTTTGCTTCAATGAACATTTTCTGACAAAGGCCTAACCGCTTCAATGCCATCAAAGACGATGTACAACAAGATGCGCTACTCACCACTTTCCTGTGAAATACAGATGCAGTGCTGCCACCCAACGGCAAACAAGGCTATTGCACAGGTCCCCTAACCCAGTCTAACTGCTGTGTCATTGAAAAAAGCGGACAGGTCCCCTAGCCTGCCTGCCATACCATCAAAGACAATGTACAACAATTACAGTGTATTATCTCCTAATATTAATAATTAAAACGATACTAGTATTAAGTTGTTTTAGTGCTTACAATTACATACATACAGGCAATGCACTTACATACAAACACAGTTAGGTTCAACAACCATGCATGGTTTGTACTCTCTCCCGGTCATGGCACCAGTGTCATGGGGATGAGGAAAATAGGAAATATCGCACCTAGAGCAGGCTTCGAACCCACACCTTTTGCATTCCAGGCTAGTGTGCTAACCATTACACCACCTAGGCTCCCTGATAGAATCACCCTATCCACGCCCACCTGTCTATGTGGCTCCTTGCTTGAGAGGTCAGTGCAGACCACTACAATATATTTGAAAAGACATTAATATCCCACAAAATATGTGCCTTTCTTTTATCCATACTGCGAAAACCCGAATTGAATTCAACTGATGAGGGCTCCTTATTTAAAGTTGCATAGTCCGATGGTTTTAATTTTCTGTCATTTTCTGAGATAACCATATTAGGTTCATCATTATAATCTATATTCCTTTAGTTTTAGTAACCTTTATCTTCAATGGTAAACTTTTGAGATATTTTAAGTGCAAACATTGTAAATTAATTTTGGCAGGCATGCCAAAACTCTGACACCATAGGATTCTGCAGTAACAGGTTCGATTAAATTGCCTTGGTATTCCCTTCTATGTGGGAACAAATGTTTGATGCGCGAAAAGGAGGGGCGGTTGCGAGGCGCCGGGGGCGAGCCCGGGGCGGAGGGGGCTGGTGAGGCGCCCCCCGGGGTGCCCGAGGCGGCCCTCCGGACTCCCCCGCGTCCCTTCCCTTTGCCTCGGCCAGGCATGGTGTCTGCGTCTGCGTTGGTAGAGGGTAGAGGTGCGTCGGCCGTGGAGAGGTGCGTCGGCTGTGGAGAGCTCTGTCGGCCGGGGAGGGGTCCGAGGTGGAGAGCCAAAGAAAAAAGTGAGCTTGTGCAGGGAGGACGGCGGGAGGGCGAATGGCTGAAGGAGGCCGGCGGGCGGCCTTATAAGGGAAGGAGCAGGGAGGCGAGAATGCGGGGAAGGTGAGAAAGCCGGTGGGCAGGGAGAAAGGGCAAGGTGGGAGAAAGCTGAGGGAGCGATGACAGGGAAGGTGAGAAAGCTGGGCGGCAGCAGGAGGTGGGGGGAGGGTCTCTTCCTTCCCTCGCATCAAACGCAATGCGAGCATTATGACCAATCAGTGTATCAGTATCTAAGTTAGATATGTAGAATCAAATCTAGATAATTGTTTTGGCTTTGAAAATTTTATATTTTCATCGGTCTATGCAAATTTGATTACAAACCAGTCATATAGAATCCACTTTCTCTTGTAGCGGATTGGAAAAAGGGTTTATTTTTTCTTGTTTTTCAGTTGTGACACCTGGACAGGTTTGTGTCATTATTTGTCAATGTTGCCAGCTCCTGGCGGCAGTAATTTCCCATAATGATGGGGGCTACTGCAGGCAGCTCAGGCAGTCTGAGGCATCCATCTATCTAGGTCATGATCCCCAAACATGTACAACTAACACCAGCTCATCCACACTGCATCTGGTCTGGTTAAATGCAGTGTCAATGTTTCATGACGCGTTGATTTTGAAAGTGTGTCATATTTTTAGACCATCATAATTTAATTGAATAAACCTGAGACCAGATTATATATATTGGCATTTATGTTGTTCTTAATTAGTCACAGGTATAGTCAGATTTCACTGTTCTATGCTTCACAGACACTCAATCCGTATAAGTTTCTCTTAAAAGGGCGGGTGGGACGGTAAAATTGGGGGCCAGTAGAGCAAGTCTTAATGGTTCAGCACCTTGGGTCGATCTGATTCAAACTATGCGTTAGATAGCTAGTCTCTAGGAATACCTCAGGGAAGTGTGCTGGGACCAATATTATTTATAATATTTATAAATGACCTGCCAGGCAGTGTCTCATCAAACCTACAAATATTTGCGGATGACACAAAAGTCTTTCGAGCCATAAAAGATGAAGGAGATAAAAATCTCTTGCAAGAGGATATTCTGAAACTCGCGCAATGGTCCGAGAAATGGCAATTGCCCTTCAATGAAAAGAAGTGCAAAATTATTCATTACGGGAAAAATAATCCTCATTATGCCTATAATATGAAGAACACTGTCCTGCAACAAGACAGCTATGAAAAGGACTTGGGCGTAACCTTCGACTCCCAACTCTCCTTTCAGAAACACATGAGGACTATCATCTCAAATGCTAACCAGAGAGTAGGAATAATTAAAAGAACTTTCCATCGCCTCAACAAGAACAATTTTCTCATTCTATTTAAGTCTCTTGTTAGGCCAATTTTGGAATACTGTCCACAAATTTGGAGCCCAATTTTTCGGAAAGATATTCTGGAGATCGAAAAGGTTCAGAGACGTGCAACGAAATTAGTTGCAGTTATAAAGGACTTACCCTATGAACAAAGGCTTAGGGAATTGAAACTTCCTACCCTTTCCTACAGAAGGAAAAGAAGTGACATAATTGAAGTATTTAAAATTATGAAAGGTTTTGATCAAATAGATATGAACCAATTTTTCACCTTGAATAAAAGAGAAGGCAGTCGGGCCATACTCTCAAACTAGTAAAACCCAGAGCCATTTCAAAGTTAAGGCAAAACAGTTTCTCAAACAGGATCATAAATATATGGAACAGTCTCCCACAAAATGTTATTGATGCCGAGTCAATAAATTCATTCAAGAACAGATTAGAAAAAGCATGGGCTGATGATCCAGGGAAATTTGACCCCTTATTCACCACATGCTACTAATTATTCCTTGTGTTGCATATTTACTTGCACTCAAGCAAAAATGAGAGACAAATAAGTGTTCACAATTCCTGTCTACCATTCGCTATTATTTCGCTATGCCGGGTAAGTGCCAGCGATAGTTCAGGCCATCGAGCACAGGTGGCAGCCGGTTTGCACCCATAGATGATTTGCCACTGATCCCGCACATTCAATTCATCTGTTGACGGCTAGTCTCTAGGTGGCATGCCGGGTAAGTGCCAGCGATAGTTCAGGGCATCGAGCACAGGTGGCAACCGGTTTGCGCCCATAGATGATTTGCCACTGATCCCGCACATTCAATTCATCTGTTGCGGTTCAGGTGTTTTTGTGTGTGTTTTTTATTTTTTTATTTTGTTTGTTTTCTCTCTTGCCTCATATCACCCATCTCATCTTCCATAAAATTCACAAATCACTTAATTTGATATGTAAATATTTCTAAGCACCATCTGGGCTGGATTGTAGGGCATCATGACTCAGGTTGCATAAGTGACCTTGATGTTCTACAATTCCATGTATTAGCTTTCTTTTGCCCTGAATAAAAAGAATTAATTAAAAAAATTACCCATGTTGACAACATGTACGAAGTACTTTTATTTTGAGCCGGTTTTTGTGGTTGTATGTTCTTTTTCAGCTGAATGATTTTGTTAGTGTGGAAGCACTGGTAGTCTGGCCATATCTATATATATATATATGTATATATTCACAACTATAGCTTAGATATTATGAATAGAATAATACCCTTGTATAAATCAATAGTTGCTAGTTAAATTGTCACAAAACAATTTAAGCGATACAATTGTAATAGTAATAAGAATTGCAACTGAGGAAGCAAGAATCATCATCATCAATCCGTTAACCGGAATGGTGTCTCAGTGGGACAACACTATAAAGATACTTTGAACTACCGTTTGGTGAGTCAGTATAACAGTACTATAAAGAGACCATGAACTAGGGTATAGTATCTCACTGGGCAGCACGATAAAGACACCATTAACTCACACTCTCACTATCTCCTCTCCTCAAACAAACATCCCAAACTTAGAGCGTCCGTCTCCCGTGTTGGTAGACCATGGGATCGTGGTTTCCAACCCTGGTCGAGTCAAACCAATGACCTCAAAATGTATACTTGTCGCTTCCTAGCCTATCGCTCGCCATTATTAGGATAGGGCAAGGACCTGGTTGGCTCAGTGTCAGGATAATATGACTGAGTGGGATATCAGGTCATGGTGCTGGTGGCCTGGTATCCCAGTGGGGCAGCACTATGAAGTCGCCATGAGTGCGCACTGTCACAAGTCACTCCCATCCTGATATAACCTTAGATGTTGACAGACATAAAAAGACAACAAACAAAACACATCATCCAGTCAGATATTATTACGTCTTTGCATCTAAACTGAAATCACATAGAAATTGTGCCTTCCATGTGGCAGGTGCCCACTTAATGGAATAGGTTACCAGAGGATGTAAACAAAAGTAACATTAAAAGCAGCATCTCAAGACAATGTCTTCAAGACAATGGAAAGATCAGTCAGTGCCTCTTGAACCAATGCTTCATTTGTAAAACAAACCCCATAAATACAAACAAAAACATGCATAGTTATTTAGGACAAAAGACTGTGCCAGCCAGTATTGTATTATGATTGTAATCAACGTTGTCATTCCTTTGAATGATGGCACCTATAGGTGGGTAATCATGGATCCTAATAGACCTCAGTGCTTTGTTCTGCTCAGCGCTTGTGGGAAATGGATATTAACTTCCTGTAAACTCGAGCTCCTCAACCCAGGGCTGCCTCCAGCCCACACACCACCCGCCTCCAGTGTGAGGTTAGCTTCATTAGGCAGCCACGCCAATCCCACACACCACCCCCAACCAACACCTGCAACCGACACCAGCAACTGACACTCGCAACCGATACCTGAAACCGACATTCCCAACCCACACCCGCAACCCACACCCACAATCCACACCTGCAACCCACACCCACAACTGACCCGCAACTGATACATGGAGCCAACACACACAACTGAAACCTGCAACCCACAACCCACACCCGTAACCAACACCCGCAACTGATACCCACAACCCACACCCACAACCCACACCTGCAACCAACACCCGCAACTGACACCCACAACCCACAACTGACCCGCAACTGATACATGGAGCCAACACACACAACTGAAACCTGCAACCCACAACCCACACCCGTAACCAACACCCGCAACTGATACCCACAACCCACACCCACAACCCACACCTGCAACCAACACCCGCAACTGACACCCACAACCCACAACTGACCCGCAACTGATACATGGAGCCAACACACACAACTGAAACCTGCAACCCACAACCCACACCCGTAACCAACACCCGCAACTGATACCCACAACCCACACCCACAACCCACACCTGCAACCAACACCCGCAACTGACACCCACAACCCACAACTGACCCGCAACTGATACATGGAGCCAACACACACAACTGAAACCTGCAACCCACAACCCACACCCGTAACCAACACCCGCAACTGATACCCACAACCCACACCCACAACCCACACCCGCAACCAACACCCGCAACTGACACCCGCAACCCACAACTGACCCGCAACTGATAC